>CM052663.1:85051567-85090261 GCA_028533165.1 Leontopithecus rosalia
CTGTGTACTCACACACTCTAAATATACATGGAATACAATCTGCTATGGAGTCTGACCCTGAACTATGGCAAATATCACCCCAGGGTTCTAAGCACACTATTCAGGAACCAAGAAGATAGTAATTTCCAAAGACACGTAATAAGGTGACCAAAATTACCAGGAAAAAAGACTATTTAGTACTGTTTTCCTCAGCTCCTCTGTCTCACCAAGGCCCTCTGGATCTCTGCCCTTCTCTTTCCACACCCAGGATCAGGCTGCCGGTGGCTCTTTAAGGACACTCTTTGATCTCTTCTGTATTAAAAAGCTGAGTCAGATTTTCTCCAAAAGGACTTACAACTGTGGATGGATATGCCTGAATCCACGGACATCTCTGAATACTGGAGAGAAAGCTAATTTCCAAAATGAACCTCGCAGAGGCAGCCCAGAGACAAAACAAGTAAAAGTCTTGGAGCCAATGGTGAGTGCATGGAGAAGCAGCATGAAGGCTGGAAGAGGCAGGAAGGTCTGAGTCTCTGAACTACCATTCAGCCATATGAACTTGGACCTGCTCCCTACCATCTCTAAGCCTCATTCTCCTCACTCGTGAAAGAGAAAGTGAGATTTAATAAGCTTTCCAGCTTATTCCTATTATAATAATCACCAATTGCATTATAGTCTCACTACTGGCTGGCTGACAGCCAGTCATCTCTAAATCTAATCTCTAACATGCAATATCCTCATCTTGGAAATAGGGATAACATTCATGTCCTTGAAACACTGACATAAGAATTAGATACAAAATGTTGGTATACCTTGCACTCCCTTCTAATAGGGACCCAACACATCATAGTCATAGCTGTAATTAGCAAAACAAAGGTCGATTACAGAAAATCAGAAATGCAATTCCTCAGGGCATGAGACTCCGTCCCGCTGACTTTCCTTGTTGCGCAAAGGAGGTGGCTGTCAAGTCCCCTCCATGAGTCATCGGCTCCCTCCTCCCACCTGGGGTCCTCTCTTCTGTGACTCCAATCCTCCACCGCTCTGGAGAAGAGGTGAGGGTGAGCCAAGACTGATCAATGAGACCACAGAGTACTTGGGCTGGGGGTGGAGTGATTGTTCACCAGAAAAAAAAAATGAGGAGGCTGGACATGATGAAGCATAAAGGCCCTTTCAGGTGGGAGATGTGAAATTGGCAGAGACCCAGAGAGAGGAAGTGACTCACCCCAAATGATACAGCTAAAAAGACTAGGCAGACCTTGAATTTAAACATTGCTTTAAAAAAAAAAAACCTCCACTGCAAGAATCTCAGTGAGGCCTGAGCCACAAGTTCCAGAGCTTGCGTTATTGTCCTTGTCCTCTGCCAGTGCTTGAAACAAGACACATGCTGCGTGTGCAGGGAGTTCATAAGAGGTGCCACGTTTATACCTGTCAGTGCTTCGTGGTTATAAATTCTGAGGTCATCAGGGAGACAGGATGAGCAGAGACACCCCTGTTCTTTTTAAGGAGAAGGGCTGACCTATAACCGTCCTGGCCCTGACTCACGTCATTCGCATACACAGACACCCCACGGCAGGACAGGTCAGTCCGCGGCGAACACAACGAAAGGAGGGTCATCAATGCCAACTTTGTGCCCAGCAAGCACTGCCCTGCGCCCAGCTGCCCTCACCCCAAGGACACGCGCAGCTGCATGCCCTGAAGCCAGGAAAATGTTGAGCCATCCAATCAGCCTTTGCTCTGAGTCACAGAATCACATCTGCAAGAGCCCCTGCATGGAATAAAACTGAGTCATCTTCTCCTTTCACAATAATAAAAATAGTTCCCTCATTTGAGCACTCATGATATGCTAAATGCTTTACATTTTAGCTCACAGAAATCATATAAGGTAGCTCTTGTTTATCCCCTTTTTGAATAAACAAATGCAAAGAAAGGTAAATTATCTTCCTTAAAATCTAAGCTCCAAGAGCTAGAAATTGGCAGTCTTGATTTCAGATAGATCTGCCTGACTCCAAACGGTTTTTGCTAGAATACTCTGCCATCTGAAACTTCTTCTACAGCCATGTCGTATTGATATGTGATGTGTAAACATAAGTAAAGTGTACACACATAAACATGCTTTAAACACAAACATGGCAAATGCTCATTAGGAATGAATGGAAAATTCAAGCAAATACAGGGACAGTCACTGGGATAAATGTCAAAAATGTAGTGTTTTACTCCAGCCTCTCCTGTTGGCACACACACATTCCATGATGGCAAATACTTTTTCAATCTGCTTTGTTAAGTGAATATATTGCCTGTGTTTTGCCCACTAATTATAAAATAGAAGTTTAAATTGTTGCCTGCTGGTTCGTTATTTGGCTCTACCATAATGTATTCTGCTGATCCCCTCAGTGCAGGGTGTTCTTGTTTTCTGTCACAAACCATATCGTCACAGCATTTCCACATGTAAATATTTGTGTGCATAGCTCCGATTATTTTCCTGAACTAGTAACTGTTTCTTGGAATTTATTCAAAGGTTTCAGGAATTTCTGACAGGCCTGCTTATTAGGGAGAGAATGGGATTGACACCTGAACACACGTCTACCACTGTGGCCGGATTACTTCTCATTGTAATTTAATCAAGTGGCATTTGGTTCACTTCATCCACTCCTGCGCGATTAGCTAATGTGAGTGCCCTCTGAGGGAAGCTGACACCCCCGGGGGCTGCTGAAATCATCTTTCCAAGCCTGAAAGCCCCCTGGGTGCTAGTGAATTAATCAAGGTGAATGCTCCTTCTTGAGGCTTCCTGCCAGGCAGTGAACTGGCTCTCCTGAAAAAGGTGCACACTCACCAGGCAATTGCTTCCAGACTTGAACCTTTTGTCCCAGAGGAAAGCAAACACTAATTGGTCATTATAATGGTATGAATGAGAAATGGCATTCTCAGCCTCTGCCTTTTATACATTCTTATGGATACAAAGCCAGGCAGTTGCTTCCCTCTTAGAAGAATGACAAATGAGAAAGAAAAATTTTATCTGAAGAATGTGAGCTCTTTTAAATGATCAGGCCCAGGAAGGCATTGAAATGGGGCAGTCACCTCCCACTCCCCACTTGAGGTAAGTAATCATTTCTGGAACCTACTTGCTAGATGGGCTCTAGACTAGCTGACGGCAAGTAGCCAGAAATTAACCTAACAATGCCAAACACTGGACACAATAACACACTCTAAAGCTGAATAACATTAGCCAATGACCAATCAGCGTTATTTCTGTGAGACTGAGATTACCTGAAACACGACTTTTGTCATTGCCTCCTCTCCTGATTGGTCCTTCTTTTCACTAAAATCTCTAGCTGCCTTTGTTCTCTGGAGCATTTCCCAGTGTGTCCAGAGCTGGACTGCTGTGCTCAACCTTGGCACAGATAAACTCTGCATGTTAATTTTGCCTTGTTTTTTACAATGTAAGTTAACACGTATGTCTCCAGATTTGTGACTCGGGAATGGCCAGCTTAGTAGAAAAGACAATGCCACATTAAGCTCAGGAAGAACTCTGAGTTCCCCCAAGGTCTCCCCTTGTCTAGGCCTGCCGCACTCCCCCACACCCACACGTACATCATTACAAATGCTACAGGTCCCTGTTAACCTGCTGTTTCCCAGACTCCTCTGGTCTCCCCCATCTCAGACCCACAGGATGCTTCACTCAACTGTCAGAACTGTCTGCTGAAAGGTTTCTGAGAAATTCCAGTCTTGCTGAAATCTCTTAAATAGCTTCTTGCTGTGGCAGGGAGGGGGAGCCCAAATTCAAGTCTCTTCAAAGTTGGCCCCCAAACCACTTCTCCAGCTTCATTCCCCCCTCCTGGTGAGGACCGAAATGGCTCCAGCCATTCTGAACTACCCATTTCCTTCTCCAGTTCTCACCATTTCTTCCTCCTCACTTTGCTTGTGCTTTTTACTCTGCCTACAACCTGCCTCTATAGTAGCTCCCTTTCTGAAGCTACCAAGTGACCTTCCTGTATCAGCTCTATTTCTAGAGCTCATTAGAAATACCACCACCTAGATTGAATTCTCCCCTGAGGACTTCTACTTCCAGCCATGATGGAGTGGCCAGTGGCAGAGCAATGTAACCTCAAAAGCAGAGCCCACAGAAGACTGGAAGACGTGTTCCAAGGCATCAGATCGCTATGGCAGCACTTGGGATTTGGGGAAATGACGCTTGAAAGGAATTGAAGAAACATACACTCTTTCCGCACCTGCCTTTCCCTCCGTGTATTTGCTAATTCACGCTTAAGAGTATTGGGGTTACAAATTCCTCATAAAGGAACTGACACAGGACCACTGCTGGAAGGCAGAGAAATCGGAATGGAAATCTTACAGGGCAGGAGAGACCCCAACGATGGGGTTTGGGGGTGTCAAGGCAGCCAGGACTTAGGACCCAAGATCCCAGAAAAGTGGGCCTAGCATTCAGCTGGTTTGTGTACAAGTCACTGATATTCTTAAAGTAAGCAGTGCTAGAGCCTAAGACATTCAGCAGAAAGCCACTGGAAATAAAAAAAAAACAATGTTGAGCATTATCCTAAGGTGCTGAGAAGACAAAGCTGGGTTCATAACCAAAGACCACATGTCCTCACTTAAGTGGGAGCTGAATAATGAAAACACGTGGGGAGCAACACACTGGAGCCTGTTGGAGGGTGGGGAGTGAGAGGAGGGGAGAGCATCAGGAAGAATGGATGCTGGGTTTAATACATGGGATGATCTCTGCAGTGAACCACCTATGATACACATTTACCTGTGTAGCAAACCTGCACACATACCCTAGAACTTAAAAGTTGGAAATAAAATTATATAGCCTGAACTAGAAAATTCCTATAAGCAGACCCCCTGTGAGAAGAATTTGTAATAAACATAAAAATCCATAGATCTGATTCTAGATGCTAAAAGAAAATAAAATAGAATAAACTATTGTTTGTTTAAAAAAACACATATCTGGGTGGCTGGCTCACCCACTCAGCAAACCTCAGAGCCATCAACATCCTGCTGCTTCCATGCAAAGCCTGCCCCTGGCGCCCCAAGCTGTCGTACAAATACGAGATTAGCCAAGTTCAGATGTGAGCCAGAGGCAGTCCTGAGCTTCCCTCCAACTCATAGGTGGGTGATGAACAATGAGAACACATGGACACAGGGAAGGGAGCACCACACACTGAGGTCTATTGGGGGAAATAGGGGAGGGACAGCGGGGGGGGGGGAGTGGGGGAGGGATGGCATGGGGAGAAATGCCAAATATGGGTGAGGGGGCTGAAGGTAGCAAAACACCCTGCCACGTGTGTACCTATGCAACTATCTTGCATGTTCTGCACACATAACCCAAAACCTAAAATGCAATAAAAATTTAAAAAAAGCTCCACCTCTAACAAAAAAAAAAAGAAACAAGCAATATCGGCCATCTTTCATTTTTAGCATATGCTTTCTTCCTCCTCCCTCTCCTGTAAAGAATTTAAAGCCATGTTTATTCACCATGACACCCATTCCAGGAACGTAAAGTTCCATTAACTTCTATGTTTAAAAAAAATCTATCACTAATTTTTGTAAAGCATTATACCAAGTAAAATAAGCTAGACATGAAAGGCCACACATGGTTCTCTTTATATTAAATATGCAGGATAGGCAATCTGGAGAGACAGGAAGTCAATTAGTGACATTCTGGGGCCAAGGAAGGGGCTACTAATGGGTGCAGGGGCTTTTTCTGGGTGGTGAAATGCTCAGGAATTAGTGGTGATGGTTGTAAAATCCTGTGAATATGCTAAAACCCCAAATTGCATGCTGCAAAAGGGTGAATTTTATAATGCGAATTATATTTCAATAAGGAAAATTAGTCAAAATATTCTGTGGGCTCAAGCCTTAATCAGTCAGCAATGGGCCCCAAGTACATGGACTGAGAACACTGGAGAATGGAAATGAGTTAGGGATAATGAGGGAATGTTCTATCTCTGAAGGAAAGATGGGAATGCTTATAAATGCCATACCCTTCAAAACCTGAGACTTCATCAGAAGAATAAAGGATATTCTCTCCCACTGACACAGTAATATCATGCTGGTAAGAGTCCGGTAACAATAACAGTGGGTTTAAGCTGAAAGAGCTGAGGAGCAGACACTGCCTGAGGAGCAGACCCAGGGAAGTCCAAGGTTAGGAAGAAGAAAAATATTCACTAGAGGAATTTGAATCCACTGATGTTCATCAGTGCAATAAACACATAAAACAAGCACATACATTCTCATACTAAAGGCTGACATATCTCCCATTTCCGTTGTCTTATATATCCGACTTCCAACACAAATGCAAGGCATGCCAGTAGAAAAAATCACTCAAGAAACAAAGCGATCCATTAGAATCAGACTCATGTGACACAGATGTCGGAATTATCAGAAACATAAAATGATATGCTAAGTTAGAGAAAAGGTAGATAACATGCACAACAAGGTGGTTGATGTCAAGAGATAAAAATCTTAAATTCTAGAAATCAAAACTCACAGAAATAAGGTCCTTAAGAGGCCAATTAGTAGCATCAACACAGCTAAGGAAAGACTTAATAAACTTAAAGATAATTTTAGAAAAATCCTTAAACAAAAATCCAAAGAGAAAACATTATTTAAAAACAACATTCAATAACTGGGACAACATAAAATGGTAACATCACATGCAGACAAATGAACAGGAAAGAACAGGACATAAATAGCTGAAGTAATGCCTGGAAATACTTCAGAATGGGTGGCACACAACCACAGATTCAAGAAGCTCAGAAAACACCAAGTAGGATGGACCCCAAAAACAAAGTTACCTAGGTATGTTGTACTCCAACTGAAGGAAACCAAAATAAAATATTAAAGGTAGCCAGAAAATGAAGTCTTAAGGAAAATTTAAACATTTTTGAGGCTAAAATAATGCAATTATTAACTTATTAAATGCAGGAAAAAAGGTACTTATAGGGAATTTAGAACATTAAATTTATATATTAGGAAAGCAGAAAGACCTAAACTGAGTAACCTAAGCTTACACTTTAGGAAATTAGAAATAGGAAAACAATACTAAAACAAGTAGAGGAAATAGTAAAAATTAGAGCCAAAATGATGAAATCAAAAGCAGGAAAATAGAGGAAATTAGAATTAAAAGTTGGCTCATTGAAAAGTTCAAATAAAGTAGATAAACCTATGGCCAGGAAAACTGAGGAAAAAACACAAATTACTATCAAAAGTGAAAAAAAGGTCATTGCTACTTATCCACAGGGATGTTAAAAAAAAATAAACACCATGAGCAACTGTATGCTTATGAATTTGGTAACTTAGATGAAGTAGACTAATTTCTTGAAAGAAACAAAGTGTATTCCAGAAGAAATAGATATCCTAAATAGTCCTAAAGTGAGAGCCATCCCAGAAAGGCAATAAGGGTTTAACATTCATAAATCATAATTAATCATTTTAACAGACTAAGAAATCATGCACAGAAAAAACATTCTACAAAATGTAATACTAATTGATAATAAAAACTCTCAAACTAACAATATGCAGAAGCTTCCTTCACCTAGTGAAGGGTATTCCCAAAAAATCTAGAGCTAACATGCTGAAGGCAATGTGCAGAATGGTGGAAAACTGAAAGCTTTCCTCCTGAGATCAGAAGAAAAGGATGTCCTCTTGCCTAAACTGTTTAACATTATACTGGAAGTCCTTGCTGCTGCAACGATACAAGAAAAAAATGGGCACACAGGTTGGAAAACAAGTAAAACCATCTCCGTTTGGAGATAACATGATTGTTTATCTAAAAACCCCAAGGAACCTACCAACTAATTTTTGCAGTTAATAAGCAAGCTTAGCAAGGTCTCAGGGCATGAGGTCAATTGCTGTTTTATATATCAGCAGTAAACAATTAGAACTTGAAGTTTTTTGAAAACCATAGAAGGTCAAAAAGCTAAATATAAATACACCAATGCATGTGCAGGGTCTGTATGCAAAAAACTACAAAGACTTCAAAGATCTAAATGAGAATTGCCAGAACAATTCCGAAAAAGAAAACACAAAACTCATATTACCTAACTTTAAGACAACACTCCTGATTTCTGTAAATTATAGTATTAGTGAAAAGAGAAAATATCAATGGAATAAAATAGAAAGCCCAGACATGGTCTACTCAAAGAGTGGTTTTTAACAAGGTGAAAAGGAAATTCAGTGAAGAAAGTCCTTTTTTTTTAACACACAGTACTGGAACAATTGGACTTTCAAAAGCAAAACAAAACTGCAATACCTCACATCTCACACCAGAAAAAATAGCTCAAAATGGAACATACACCTGATGTAAAACACAAAAACTTCTACAAGATAACTTGAGAGAGTATTCTCATGAACTTGAGTTTGTAATCAGTTTTCAGGCATGTCACCAAAAGCACAATCCATGAAAAAAATTAATAAATTGAATTTTATCTAAAAACTCTTGCTCTGTGAAGACATTAAGAGAATGAAGAGAAACTACAGATGAGAAAATATTTGCAAAACACATATCTGATAAGTGACTTATTCAAGGTACACAAAGAATCCTTAGAACCTAATAAGAAAACAACTCAATTTAATAATGAGCAAAAGATTTGTACTGACATCCAGCATGGAAGATAGACAGATGGAAAATAAGTATTTGAAAAGATGCTTGACATTTGTCATAAAGAAACACTAATTAAAAACAAAACGAGATAACACACCTATTAGAATGACTAAATGCAAAAAAAAGTTGACAATACCAGTTATTGGCAAGGATGTGGAACAAATTCTGATTCACTTCTGACTGAAATAGAAGATTGTACAAGTACTATGGAAGACAATTGGGCAGTTTCTTTTAAAGCTAAAGATAAGCTTATCCTACAACCTAGCTGTCGCCCTCCTAGGTATTTGCTCACCCACCCAAGAATGTTTATAATAGCTTAATTCCTAATTGCCCAAAACTGGAAACAAGCCAAGATGTCTTAACCATTAAATGGATAAGACAAAGTGCAGTATAGCTATACAATAAAATACCATTTAGCAATGACAAATTATTAATCCACACAAAACAGGGATGGATCCTAAACGGATATCACAAACAAAGAAGCCATACGTAAAAGGCTGCATCCTACATCTTGTATAATTTCAACCGTATGACATTCTGGCAAAGACAAAACTCCAGGGACTGAAAACGCATCAGTACCTGTCAAAGGTTTTGGGGAGGAGGAGGTTATGTCTAGAGGATGCCCAGGGCATATCCTCGTGATGGTGGTACCGGTTTGTATGGCACATACTATAGCAGTGGAAATATGATGCTATGCGCTGGTCAAAACTCACAAATTTGTAGCACCAAACACGGACCTTAATGTGTAAAAGTTTTGAAAAATCAATCAGGAAATCAGGGATCTCAAGATGGACTACTGTGATGATTGAACATGTTACAGAGGGAATACAGGTCCTCACCGCAGCGGGGAAGGATAAAGGTGCCGACCTTTGGAAAGTGGTGTCTTGACTGGAAACTGCCAGATTGAAAACAAAAGGAATTCTACATAACACTGTAATCTTTAATAACTTGTGTCTCACAGGGGTATAGATCAACCGTTCAGAAACTGTTGCTGGATGAACTAAATAAACAGATGGTAGAAGATGGGGGCCAGGTTTTTCATTCTTGGAGGGAGAAGTTACAGATAATTGAGAGGCAACCACTAGAATGAACCATGTGGGATGGATCAGGTCAGACTCCGGTATGAACTCATGGTTAGCTTTATATACAGAGTCGTCTGTTCCAAAGGCAATATTAGGAAAAGACAAACTACACACTGGGGGAAAACATTTGCAAATCACGCATCTGACAAAAAGGCTTTTATATCCATAATATACAAAGAAACTCAAAATTTAGGAATAAGGAAACAACTCAGTAATTGGTCAAAGATTTGAACATACCACTCACCAGAGAAGATACACACATGGCAGATAAGCAGGTGGAAGATTCTTAGCCTCATTAGCCATTAAGGAAATGCAAATTAAAACTACAATGAGACAGTGCTGGTTGAGATGGGGGTCACTTGGAACTGCCATACATTACCAGTAAGAAGGTAAATGATACAACCAGCTGGGACAACTGGCAGTTTCTTAAACATGGCATTTTTTTTTTTTTTTTTTTTTTTTTACAAAACCAGTAATCTCCTTCCTAAGCACTTACCCCAGGTGAAATGAAAATTAGGCTTACACAGAAACCTTTACCTGAATGTTGACAGTGACTTCGTTCATAATCACCAATAACTGGGAGCAGCTCAGATACTTAACACTGAATGGACAAACTCACTATATTACACCCACAAAATGGAATCTTAATAAAAAGGAATTAACTGCTGCACCCAGAAACGATTGACAGCTGTCAAACTCACTAAGCCCAGTGAAAGACACCAGGCTCAATAGGCTTCACCCTGTGTGATTTCATTTACGTGAAATTCTTGCAAACCCAAGACTATAGGAGAAACAGATCAGTGGTTGACAGAGCTGCTGGGTGGGGGGATGGATTCACCACAAAAAGGCTTGTCAGAATTTTTTGGAGAGTGGAGCTTTTCTGTGTCTTCATTTCTTGGTAGTTACATAACTTCACGCATTTGTCAAATCATGCGGAACTGTACACTAAATAAATGTTACTGTAGAATAATGCTGTGCCTAAAGGGTCTCTATCAAGTACCCTGTAAAACAGAAGCATCAGAAGTGAGTTTCATGTGGAAGGAGAAGTTGGATGACAAATTGTCCCTTAGCCCTCTCCAAGTGTAACCCCCATCTCTTGGTCTGTGGACAAGAGGTATGGAATGGGTATGAGGCGTATGGAATTCAGGAAATTAGAATGCCTGTGTTCAAATGCATATTCAGTGGCCAACAAACAACAAAGCAAGAATACAGCTTTCATTTCTCCCCTAGGAAGTCAGGATGCAGAGGCAGAACTTTCCAGCAGATTGTGAGCAGAAACGGAGGTCGTGGATCAGGGTCAAGGCTTGCTACTACGGCAGGCGGTGTCGCGGTAACGCTCACACGTGGGGTTGGTCAAACCAGCAAAACGACCATCTTTGGTTTTCCTGTTCTTTCTGCAACCACTTTCCTTTGCATGCTTTTCTTTCCCCCTAGTTCATTTGAATTTTTCTCTTATTGTTTGGCAGAGCTTAAGGGTCATTATTTTATATTAAATGGAAGAATGCAGGAAAGAACTGGGCTTGCCATTCTGCATAAAATGAAAAGTAATTTTAAAAAATGTTAATAGAGGACATAATGTACTTTGGGAGAATGGAGTAATTGGAGCATCATAGGCTTTGGAGAGGCTGGCAGAGTCTGAATGCGAGCATTGTCTCTTGCTAGCTAGGTGACATGGCCTAGTTATATAACATCTCAGAGCTTGCTGCGCCATTCTGATACGGAGCTGCCTACCTCACAGGGCTGTTGAGGGAAGTAAATGAAATCAGTTACATAAAGCATTTCACATTGTACAGCACATCAGTACTCCACTGCTGTTATTATTGTAACTTGCTGTTATCAGTCCAGGCCTCCCCAAGGCCGGAGAGGGGCAGGCCACCCTCAGAAAGAACCTAAGTTCATCTGTGTTGGTCTCTTCCATGCTGCTTCCCCTCAAAACTGCCTTCTAATGCTGTTTCCATTTTCAGAGGGTACGTGAGAGGGGCTGTGTAGATGTATCACGTGTGCAGTGAAATTTACCCTACGTAGCATACAGTGAGATTTGCGAGGTTTGATCTCGGGACTTGTTCGGAGTTTGCTGCAAGACCCAGAACTCAGATTGTACTCTGTGAAAGAAATGGCAGGCAGGGACAACTAGGCTTAGCATCACAGGGAAGGTTTGTGCTCAGTGGAGTCAGGCCTGGGTTATGCTCTGTATCCTTCACTTCAGAGCGATGTTAGCTCCAGCAGGTTTCAGGACTCACCTAAGCCCGAGTTTCCTTGTCTGTAAAATGGGAATGATAGGTGACTCAAAAACCTCTTTATATAATACCTGAAACTTAACCAATAAATTTTAGTATTTTGCTACCAACATTGCCATTTGTCATTTTCACATTTTTTTTATAGTGATATTTTTTATTTATAGTAGTCTTTCTTTTTTGACTTATATGAAATTGATGAAATTCAACCATTTTGACCCATAAAGAAGTATTTTCTAATAAATTCTTCCCTAGACTGCTTTCTCTCCCATATTAACCAAGTACTTGAGTCACTACCAGGGAGATAAAGGAGGCAGCAAGACAATGTCCCTTCTTTCACAGAATTGATAGAATTTTTTTGGGGGATGAGGCAAAAAGAGGAAAGCAACCAACACATAACTTCAGGTAGGAATAAGAGCTCTGATGTATAATTCAGGTTTTGAGATTCAGATGGGGGTGATCAGAGCAGATGTCCTTGAAGACTTTTCAATAGAAGTCAGAACCTCATAGGAGCAGGTCAAGCAGTGATCTGGGGAAGCAGGTTCCAGATCTGGAGCTGCTAGTGAGACAGTGGACTGGAGCCTGCCGGACCCTGCCCAGGCAGAGATTTTGATTTGGTGAAAATGATTGACAGGCATCCTCTTGTGTTGTCTTTGTTCATGTTTGTTATGTTTCCAGATGGAACTTACAAACTTAAATAACTTTGGGGCCTTCAAAGATCCAAAAGCAGAGGCCCAGTTTATTTCCCTCCAAATCTAGTGTGAATATCCACAAGGACCTGGTCTCTGAGCCAGGGAGGAGAAGCAGAGAGGGCCCTTTTACAGCCGCAGTGGGTGTCAGGAGAAAGCCTTCCTTTCTGCTAGCTTGCCTCTCAACATTTTCATGGTGGGGGGATGCAAAGGAAAGCAAAACTGTATTTCCATTATATTTTACAACAAAGAAAAAACAAAAGCCCTCTTCCCTGGGTAATGAATAAAAAAGTAAACTTCAACTTGAAAAACTTCTAACAACAAGCAATTAACTAGGTGGCAGCAAAGGGCGCCAGGAGAAAAGATGAATTGCCTGAAATAAATAAGGGCCGGGAACGAAAATGAAAAATGTTCCCGAGGTAAACAGACTAGAATGCAAGGCGCTGGGAAATAAAGAAGCGATTGTTTAATGCAAAAACAATGGGAATGGCATCTCACTCAAGCCGCAGTCATCGAGGGAGATGATGGGTGATTTTGTAGTTGCTGATTGAGTGGCTGCACCTGCTGCGTGCCAAGTGCCTACCGCATGTTTCTCTACTCATGCTTTGCAGATCTGCCCTGGAAATGCATCTTTTTCTGACTCCCTCAGGCAGGATGATTACTTGCTCTGGATCTGCAGTGACTCAGATGAAGGTGTTCTGCAACATGGCTACCTATTTCTCTCACAAATGGTACCCTCTGTAGGTATGAGCAGGTGTTGGATATTTACCCATCCCTTAAAAATACCTGTACGTGGTGCCTGTAATTCCAGCTACTCAGGAGGCTGAGGCATAGAATTGATTGAACCCAGGAGGTGGAGGTTGCAGTGAACCAAGATCATGCCACTGCACTCCAGCCTGGGCGACAGAGAGAGACTGTCTCAAAAAAAAAATAGCTTGTACGCTTTTGTTCTTGTCTTGTTAATTGGATTGAGATAATCTGTTAAAGGAGAGAAGGCAGGTGGAGACAGAAGAAAGGAATGTGGTCAATATTTATTAGACTATCATTTAGTTCAGATTCCAACAATTAACAGGACAAAAATCTCTGCTTCCTGGGAGCCCAATGAGAGAAAGACACAAGAATATGCCATTTCAGTATCAAAAGCAAATGATAAAGCAGGAGATGTCCAAGATACGATGACGAGAGCATCTGGATTATTTTGCTTACCCAGCTGAGACATTAGGGAGTGCTTTCTGAAAGGGACAAGTCCTGATCTGAATTTGGAAATTTTAGAAGGGCATGAAAAAGCTGATCAGACAAAGGGGAAAGCCATGTGGCCTCATGCACATGTGCAAAGGCCAGAGGTTCTGAGTGAGTCAAGTTCCTTCTAAGAATAGCTATTTGGGATGGCAGGAGCTTGAGGTGAGTGCATGAGCAGCTGCTGTAATTGGTGGGGATGAAGTGGACTTGTGACCTCTGGGGCCAGATTAACCTGGCTCTTGGCCACATGGGTATGTTTGACTTCCTCCCCCAGCAGGTAACGGGGGGGCCATGAAAGGATCACAAGCATGAGGAGGTGCAGGAGGCATGATCAGAGTGGCCTCCTGTAAGCCAGATATGGAGTGAACAGGGCAAGGCTGGGAGCACAAAGACCCAGCAGAAGAATGCTGAATAGTTGCTGATGAAGTAGTGGTGGCTTTAGCCAACAGTGGCAGGAAGAATGGAATCAAGTGGTTGTATCGAAGAGAGATCAAAGGGTAGAATGAAATTAGAATTGGAAATGTGTGGGATATGGGGTTGAGAATAAAGGAATTTGGGATGTCTGGGGTTAAATTTCAGACTTGCATCATGTCCGTGTTTGCATTTAAACATGAGCTAATTATTCCATGCAAGTTGTGTGATGTTTAGTAACAAAGTCACAGATCTATGAATGATTAGAGAGGAACCCTCTGGCCTGATCTCTATTTGTACCTTAGAAGCAGGACTAGCTACGTAATTTGCATATGAAAAGAAAATATGGGGCCCTTTTATTAGAAAAAAAAAGTGCCAGTAAACATACTAAAACATATAACTTGTTTTGCTTCTGAGGTCTCTGGAAATGTTACGGTGATTTTGACTCACTAATGTCGTTCTAGGTAAAAACTAAAATTTTGAGCACAACTTTTACTCTTCATCTCTGTAATGTGCAATGCCAGTTCTCAAGGCAAATATCAGAATATTTAACTTGTATGCAGCATCACCAAAAGTACAAAATTTGTAGCTCATACATACAAATGGATTTTGTTCTTACCAAAGCAACGTAAACACTGCATAAAACCAACTCGACTGCCTTTATTTCACTTCTTAATATGCTTCTGTTTTAAGACTCTTCACTGTGGTTTACGGATGGGTGGGGAAGAACTGGAAAGCAAAGGAAGTGTGGGTTCTTACCATTCCCTTTCCATCCACGTCCTCATGTTCAGCATAAGTGGTTAGCAAATACAGGGAGGTGGCATGAGTAAGGAAGGCCATGATAGAGTTCCTTGGTTCTCTAATCCTCTTAGAACACCATTGCCACCTTCTGGCTTTCCAAATAAGTTCTGGTCCCAGTGGAAGTATGGCTTCTCAGGGCTGCCAGCACCCCCACTCACTCCACCATCAATGAAACCTGCTTTGCTTGTATCACTTCTTGGCCCCCTGAGCTCCCACACACTGGGGGAACCACTGGAATTCTCTGCTCCTGTAACATGGTAAACACTCCGTGCCAGTGGGGCAGAAAGCAAAGATGGACACAGACACTGCAGGACCCTCCCCTGCTAATGCACATGCTCCCCTGTCCCATTGGACTTCAGCTACAAAACGCAAGTTCAAAGGAAAGAATTTCAAGATGGCAACAGCAGAGCACTGAACCAGGCATGGACCCCTCTGAGCATGCAAGAGTTGCATGCCCCATGCCCCTGAAGCTGGCTCTCGCAGTAGGGAAACTGAGGTTCCCTGACCTTACCAGATCTCATAAAGGTGGGGCCACACAGCTGGTGAGCAGCAGGGCCCAGTCAAAGGTGTGTTTCTCCAAGTCCCTAGGTCTGGTATTTTTCTCCTCCAGCATGCAGACCATCTTCATATTCCAGGCCATTCTAATGGCCTATTCTAACAGCCTCAGCTACTTAATGGAAACAACTAAATGTAAAGACTTTGGGGGAGTGAATGACATTCAACATACACAAGCTGCACCTATTCCTCCGTTGTATTTACACTGGTAGGAAGAGGTTTCCATTTCTTGCTCCAGCCCTGACCTGGATGAAGCTTTCTCTAATCAGATTATGAAGACAGCAGGTGGTAGATAAAGCCCTTTGGGTGCCTGGAGTTGTACAGAGAGGACTACCACTGTACATGCTAATAAATGACCAAGGGCATTGTAATTTATTTCCTAGGAGCCTCGGAGCTCATGGAGAGGAAAGGGAGGCTAAAGGGCTCATCTGCCTGGCTGGTAACACAAGTTGATTCTGAATAAAAGAATCCCATTTCTATCCAATCGGCACACATGCTCTTCAGAGGCGCCTCTTCACGTACCCTGTGCTATGTTCAGAGTCTAGGGAAAGAAGGAAAGGAAATCTGAACAGTTTGAAACCTGGAAACAGTGGACAAATGCTTGCATTCTTTCAATTACTCTTGTTTATTTCTATATTATCCTTTTAATCATGCATCGTCTTATATTCATGTATGTATTGAACAAACATTTCTGAAGTGCCAGGTGCCCTACTGGGACCTCAGTCTGTAGAGATGAATGTGTACACATGAGTAGATGCTGCTCTTGAGCATCTTACACTTGAGATCAGGAGCTCTGATTGGGATTATTGACCGGGTAGCATTTGCGCACTGGGCTTTGGGGGATGAATAAGAGTCCACCAGGTAGACTGGGTCAGGAAGAGCACAGAAAGCCAAAGGAATACAAACAAAAGAGGATTATTTTGGTCTCGATGAGCACTGCAAGACTGGTAGACACAGAATTAGTTAGCAGAGGTAAGACCTTTATGCTGGACCAGGGAGCATGATGTGCATAAGAGTCCTGGTGAGTTAGAAAAGAGCTTTATTCTGGATCAGGATTTTAGGAGAACAACCCAAGCGGCCTGTCTGGGAGACGGAAGGTTGTGGGGAGGACTGTGCTGGAGGGTGGCTGACTGAGAGTGCCTCTTAGCAATGCAGGTAAGACACTGTGGCAGCAGTTGAGATGGAGAAAACTCAGGCATGAGGAAACTTCAGGAGATAAACTCAGAGGAACCATCGACTTTTTCTTCTAAGCCAGCAGCCTGAGACTCTTCCCCTTGTGAGTGATCAGTACAACACCCACTTTGATAATCTTGCTTAGCTTTGTTGCCTTTGAGACTATTTACATGTTGGTTTTTTTCTGCTTGTCTTCTAAAGTGTTCTTCAGTGAATCCTCATGTCAGACTCTACTTTGAGAGAAGCCAACCCAAATTAGTTGTATGAGAAGCAGTCTTAGGAGAGGCTCTGGAGTTGGGTCACCCATCACTAAGCTGGAAACAAGGATGTATCACTGTGAGGAAGAGTATGGTCCCTGGCATGCTGTTGCAGCATGAACACCAAGATGCTCACCTGCAGTGGAAGAGGATGGAATGCAGGTGGAAGGGTATACACTGACTGGGAGAAATAGTCATAGACCGTGAGCATGTGGCTGTTGTTGGGAGGAATTGATGTATTGAAGAGAAAATGACAGGCTCCCTGGTCAGTTAATCACTAACATAAGGCGAAGCATGAAAGTCAGAAGGCATTCTTGGTAGCATCTGAAAACACACTCATTACTTGCAGCTGGAGAGCAGACCCAGCTGATAATCAGGCATAGAAGTTAATTGTAAGCATGACAGAACTTCACAGAAGCCCGAATAATCAGGTTGGACAATTCTGCTATAACAACTTTGGGGTCACAAAAGGAGGAGGGCTTGAGATTGGGTTGGGGACATCTGTGCAGATGCACTTGCAAACCTTGAGTCCTCAGATTCCCGTGAACAATCTGCACCTGAAGAAATAGCCCAACCGTGTAAGAAACTACCGTGAAAGAAAGTAACCTAGAGGAATACTTGCCCTCAAAATTGACCCCACCACTGCTCCTGGCCACCAGATGCATATCTAGGGTAAAGACCCACAGCATAGCCCACCAAGGCTAAAAAATGGAAAGGATTTAATTTTAAAGGAGCCGCAGGGTGCTACTTTCTGTCAGCAGGAACTATAAAACACACGTGGAAATGCTGGATAGAGGGCCAGGTAATAAGACCAGTTAAATCCTGTGACAAAATCTTTACCACTCTTGTAGGAGGCTTGAGGCGTGGTTTTGATGTCTGCCTGAATGTTACTTGAAAACTCGTACACACTGGCTTTCGTGAAATGAAGTGCAGGTGTAGAAACTGCTGTGGCTGACTGACGCAAGGAGGCCTATGCAAGCAGGGAACACCAGCTCTGTTTGACACCTGGGTGGTGCTGTTCTATACAGACTAGGGGACCACAGGAGATGCCATTGCAGAACCAGGCTTCCCATGGCAACAGACATGAAAGAATCCCAGAGCAGCAGAGGCTGAAGGGAAGCACCCAGACTTTAGACCACACCTAGGCATAATTTGTCATCAAGGGTAGTGAGATTGGAGAAACACAGGTTAGTTGATCTTTGGGGATCTACGTAGATGTCAATGAGGATAAACAATCCTGAGAATGAGAGATGTTCCTCCAGCAGAATTATTGCTTAACATGTTTTGTCACAATCAAGAACGGACAGGCATGTGGTTGAGGTTAGCCACTCCAGCGGAAAGTCAAAACCCTTTGTGCAACTGCCACATCTGAGCCATTTTTCAGTCTGAAAGCCTATCAACTGAATGAGAAGCCAGGTTTCTATGAAGAAAAATCTTGCAATAGCATGTCAAGTGGCTGTAGTAACAATTGCCTTGTCCTTTTTCAAAGTGAGCTAAAGCCATTTGTTTGGTAACCATATACTGGGGAAGGAAAATACAGAGACCTTCAAATGCTATTAAATACAGAATCCAATTTCACCCCCTGACACCTGCGGACATGAAGTGCCATCAACTTCTCTGTAGAGCAGAAACTAGTGACACCTTTGCTTTGATCCTTATAGCCAAGTATAAGTATCTCAAGATAATTATGTAATCCTCTTCACTTTCCCTTTATAAACATTTGTCTTTTTTTCTTAACCTCCCTGAATACTCACATTTACTATGGCATGTGTTTTCCTATTGCAGTGCCCTATTCTTGAATATATACAATTTTCTCTTAGATAATCTCTTATTTAGGGTCACATAAATGGTGTCAGAGGTGGGATTTAAAGAAAGATCACTATTGGAAAGAATCAGCAATTCTTGGAGCTGGCGTGCAGCAGTCTCTTGAGCCCTTTGAGCTCACTGCCTCCACTGCTCACCTTTTCTGCCCTGATGAGTCGTCTTTCAGACAAAGCCTCCCTCTTTGTTATGAGGACAGTGTTCTTCTGTTTGGGGTATTCTGGTTTTCACATTCTATGAGGCACATCTTTTCTGGTGAATTGACTTTGGTTCTCTGTGTGCCTAATTTAACATCTTGATCTACATGCCTGGGCTAAAATTTTTAACGCTCTAATTTTGGTTGCATATTGGTTTGGTTAGACATCTGTAAATGGACTCTTTTTCCTTGTTTCTGAAAATCTAGGAGTAAAAATAAACATTCTAAATGGTAGATGCACCATGGCTCATTAAAAACCACTAGACCGTCACCACCTTCTACAATACTGGACCAAACTTATAAAATTCTTTGACAGAATTTATAGAACGTTCTTTGCTTTTGACAGATTAACAAACGGAATAAGGTTCTCAAATATTTGGGTCAAGCAGATTTTCTAGGACTTCAGGTGACTATGTTACAGCCCATTCTCATGTACATTTTTAACTGAGCAAAGTGCATCAAGAAACACTCAGAGCTCAGTGATCATTATATGAATCCCAAAAAAACCTCTTAAACTTAACATGTAGAGACTTCTATGTTCTCTTTATTTTTCTGTCTCCTTGAATCTAACTCTTCAGGTTTTGAAATAAAACTTACTGCTTATGGCATTCCAGCCAATAGATAAGTCTTAAAGGGATTTCAAATTAATGGCTTTACAAATTGCAACAGCTCCATGCCAACCAACAGCTAAGACACCTTTTGGAAACGTAAATTTAATTTCCTTGGCTAACAATTGCTTAGGATGATTAAACAGTTAATTGAAGGATTCATATTCTAAAAAAGAACTAGATAAATGTTCCCTAAAGTTAGGGTTCTCAGATCAGAGGTAAAAATTTTAAGCTCAGAGCAATAAGATAACGTATCTTTGGCATAAAAATTTTGCTTTATCTGCTACACATGGCCAGAAAAAGCCATAAAATAACTAACATTTTTTCCTACCTGCAGTGATGACTTAAGCAAACCAAACCAGCAAACAAAATGTGTTACTAAGTTGAATCCCATGAATTTTAATGTGCGCTTCTGTCTATACATTTATGTTGTCTGTATGTATGTATGTTTATATGGTAAAACCTGGCATAGTGCACCAGAAATCTCTTCAGGAATTATATTCAGATTGGCTTAGATAAAGGTGTGTCATATAAAATACGTAGTAATTAACCAAAATGCCTTTTAGTTCATGTGACTTAAGTAATGTTTTAACAAGTTACTTTAAAATTGTTGGCAAAATAAAAATCTTTAGAATCGTCAGCATACATTTTTGTTCAGGTTTACTCATCAGACAAGCTATTTGTCTCTGATAGATGTTTTTAGGTGACAGGGTTTGGCAAAAAGTTATGAAAGTATAAACCCAGCCCAAAACAGTAATCTTTGTTATTATAATTGTTTGATCAGACTAATGTTTTTGGTCTTTTGGAAATTCCATCTTCTGGGCCAGGCGCGGTGGCTCACGCCTGTAATCCCAGCACTTTGGGAGGCCAAGGTGGGTGGATCATGAGGTCAAGAGATCGAGACCATTCTGTTCAATATGGTGAAACCTCGTCTCTATTAAAAATACAAAAAATTAGCTGGGCATGGTGGCACGTGCCTGTAATCCCAGCTACTCAGGAGGTTGAGGCAGGAGAATTGCATGAACCCAGGAGGAGGAAGTTGTGGTGAGCCGAGATCACGCCATTGCACTCCAGCCTGGGTAACAAAAGCGAAACTCCGTCTCAATTAATAACTCAGAAGACAGAATTTTCTTTTTATCAGCAAATACTCAATTCTTAGGGCTCTTATTTACATGAACACTTTATGCTGACAGGCTATAAACATGGTTAACAGGGAGAGGACATGAAACTGACTACTTTTAATGCCTGTTTTTATAAGTAATATAGGTAAATTGCTCAAAAAGTAAATGTACATTGGATAAAATTGATAAACTTTATGTAATTTGTAATCAGTTATATTAAATGATGCTTATTACTGTCTCCTCATTCCAAATATAAACAAACTTCTGAACATAAATATAAGCTTGTTCCAGGTTTCTTAAATTTAATAAACTATGTATTTGAGTATTATTATACATAAATTATGTTATGGATAAACATGTTTCTAAAAATTCTCATTTATCAAATACTGATGTGATACAGTTTAAATCGCTTTGTAACTTACTGAAAAGTAAGATTATAAAACTAACATGTAATTCTGTATACAAACTGTAGCAAAATGTCTTTGAAAAATATGTAAGATTAAGTATAAAAATATCCTCTGTTGAGACAAAAGAATGACTTTTGTCAAAAGTTTTTTTAAAATACCAGTTTAGAAAGAAATAGAAACAAGATAGAAAGGAACTAGCAAGTAGCAGACATGTGAAGAAAGTTTTAAGTATGAAGATGTGTTTTTTGTACGGAAGGCTAAAAAGAAAATCTTGTATGAGAGAATCTTGTAGTTTTTTGTCTCCTGTGGTGAAACGACTGGTTATTTTTTTACTTTTGTTTGAGCTGAAGTCTCGCTCCTGTTGCACAGGCTGGACTATGGTGACATCTTCGCTCATAGCAACCTCCACCTCCCGGGTTCAAGCAATTGTCCTTCATCAGCCTCCCAAGTAATTGGGACTACAGGCATGCACCACCACGCCAGGCTAATTTTTGCATTTTTAGTAGAGATGGGGTTTTGCCATGTTGGCAAGGCTGGTCTCAAACTCCTGACCTCAAGTGATCCACCTGGCTTGTCCTTCCAAAGTGCTAAGATTACAGGCATGAGCCAGCATGCCCAGCCAAAACAACTGGTTATTTAAGAAAGATAAAATACAGAAACAAAACAGTTTAGACAGGTTGTAAACAGTATGTGCAGGTTATAAAATACTCATGAAGAAAAACTGATCAAAGGAATCTTATGTATAATTAAGTTGGCTGTAATTAGATATTTATAAGTCATTCTCAAGGTTTAGTTTTGGTATTAAAAATATACTGATACAAAAGTAAAAAGGCATTTTCTTAGAACTATGGTTTTTTTTTGGAAGAACTGATCAAAACTTGTATAAAAAACTACAAGACTTGTTTTCATTCTAAAATCTGTTTAATAACCATCTTGTAAACTGCAGTTTCTATTTCTGCTACATTTCTGAGATCCATTTAATTTCCCTAGTTTCAGGCTGGAAAAGCTATCTTTCTTGTTTTGAGTGATAATGGGATTTCTCGAGGTAGTATTTATCCTGAAGCTTCTTCGACTCATGTCTCACAAGTTCCACTTCTGCTGCATCTCGCAGCACATGATTTGTAGGTCACATATTTTTGCCTTCAGCTCTTTTTTCTCCCATGAAAAGGTCTATCTTTTAGCTTGACTGGAGTGATCATTCTCTTCTGCGTTTCTATCAGCTCCTATGACTTTTTCTGTAAATCTAACTCTGCTTTTACCTGGCACTAAAATGTTCTGTCTTAAAGGCTTAGAAAAGCAATGTTTTTCTCCAGTATAACTTGATTCTTTACTTAGTTTCTCTTGATGCATCTGAGTTGTTCCAAGTAACTAGGAAACTTCCCTGCTATTACTAAGAGCCATGTATTCTCCTGTTCAAGATACAAGTTTTCTTGTTTATCTTTCTTCATAATATGGTTACATTCATAAGCTTGGATAAACTCTTCATGCATCTAATTAAATTTAAGCACCTTTTTCATCAAGTTCAACTTCCAGTTTATCTAAATGGTCTTCCCATAAGGAAAATAAATCACACTGCAGAAGGTTTTTAGTGTCAGACCTAAGAATCAAAGATCTTGCTTCTTATCCAGATAATTTTGTGTATTGCTTCCATTCAGTGTTTTTTTTTTAAATTTGGGAAAATGGAGCTTTGAAAGGATAAAGGTGTGTTTTCTTTAATATTCATGTAGCTTTATTGCTTTTTAAGTATTTTATTATCACTGGTTAAATGAATATCAAGAATTTTGAGTATTTTTACACATCTTCGATGGATTTCTCCAATATCTAAATTCCAAAATAAGTATTTTTACCTTAAAATTGATTTTCCAGTTGGGACCCTAGAGAGTCTTAAAAGATATATCTCTCCTCTTGGAGATATTAAATGATTAGGCTTATTCGGTAAATTGGATGGGAAGCAATGTCAAATGATAAGTGATGTTAAATTTTCTTGCAGTTACATTTATGAGTGTGTTATTTAAATGAATATATAAATTATCTAAAACTTTTAGAAATCTAGTATTTCACCAGTCCTAGTTCTTGTTACTATGTTGCATGTGACAAAAATAACCAAATTTTCTTGGCAATTGCTGATTATGATGACCTCCCATCAGATTTTTAACCTTGGCTATGCTATGTTTCTGTCATCTATTGTTTTAATTTTTCTCTAAAGGTATCTGCCACCAGAATCATGAAAAGATCTTTAATAAATATTCCTAAATGTAAGTTCCTAATAACTTTAAGATCAATGAAAATATTTTCCAGAACTCTAATACAGAATCCGATGGGTTCATAAAACTGCTAATCAAGATCAAGCAGAACAAGAATTACTTTCATGAGTTAAGTACCTGAAGATAATGTTTTTATGATTTTTATTTGAAAAATACTGTTTCGTGTTTTGCTTTCCATATTTATTTTCTCCCTTAAGCTATCTATAGTTTATAATAATGCGGTAAAATACATACTTTTGTGAACAACGATGGAAATGTGCTTTTTCTCTTTGTTATTTCTCTCAAATTCAGAACATATTTGAGTATTCTTATGGAAATATGATACTCTTATGGAAATAAGTTGAATAAAAATTTGCTGCCTTTTTATAAGAGGATACAATTGAAAATATTGGTTATATTACCAAGACTGTGACTGAATGTCACATTGGAGAATGTACATAAAGTGTCAGACTTCTAGCGTTTCTGATTTTACAGAGGAAGGGGTAAAATTATAACTTCCTGATAGTCTCAGGAGGAGAGGAAGGATCTGCCTTGCTTTGACTATCCTTGAGAGGTTTCCTTGCATCTGAGATTTCTGTTGAGAGAAAAAAGTTATGCTTCTAAAAGAAAAACCATAATACACCTCTAATTAGATTGTAGCTCTGTGCATTGCGTTCTTCTCTAGCTACAGACAAAACTAGATCCTGGATTTTTATAGATTCCTCCTATCCAATTTTCTTTCATGAAATTATTAAAACTTGAAACTGCTGTTTCTGAAGCCCCTTAGGGTGAAATGTGAGACAATTTAAGGAATATAGTGCCATATGTATGGGTCACACGAGAAGTTTACCAAAGCACCCAATCCCCAAACCAGACATTCACATTTCAAACCAGCATGAGAAGTTGACATTTTCATCCCATAGGAAGCTTTTCCCAAGATGTAAGAATAAGATTCCATATCATAATGAGACTCTTACGTCCCCCTTAATGCTACCTTCTTTAATTGGCAGGATAATGGTGTCATTGAAATGTACTGAATAACTTCAGCTGGTAATTTGACAGAACCTAACTGGACAGACCCTTTAGTCCACCTAGTGGGTAGTTTTGACATGATTTCTAATGTAACTTTTGCTCATTTTCTGCTTTAATTTTATCTGGTCATGGGATACCTAATGCAGAATATTGCTCTATATTACCTCTTGGTTAAATTTTTAAAATGTCTGAGCTATTGCTAACTCTGCATGCTGTATCTAGATAAATTCTTCTTGGGAAGCTGAGACCCATATATATACAACATAAGAAAAGAGGCAACCTACTTGACAACAGACGTCACCTAATTTTCTGTGACTATTGTATTCAGTTGGTTGACTGTTAAGCCCTTGGTTCATGGTTCAAAACCATTATGCACACTGGGGTTGTCATGTTGCTATTATCTTCCATTTTCCCTTCTACCTGTTAATTTCCTGTAATTTTCCTTTGTACCTGTTAATTTTTTTTTTTTCAGGAGTACAACTCCACAGAGAATGCTAGCCCAGGCACTTTGAGATTATAACAAAAGTCTGTGAAACAGATGAAATTGAGCTTAATAATGGACACTAGGTGACAGCCTGAAAGCCACTCCCTTTGAATCTCACCTGGTGCTCCATGTGGCCATCAGGGTTTTGACATGGACTCCCTAGTGCCATTTGCTCCTTCCAAATGGGACCAGACCAGCAACACAGCATAGATCTATCAAGGCACTGAAGAATAATCGAAACCTAACTACAGAATGATTGAGTGATGCTTTTGGAGAAAGACCTTGATCACTTGTGGGATTTTCTTGTCCTATTTGTTTAAAAAAAATCTTGATAAATGGAGCTGGGTAAGCCTATGAAGAGAGGGTTCTTACATATAAATTCCTGATAACAAAAACTATCACAAGAGACTGCAAACACCACAACTTTGTCCAAAAGCCTTTGCAACCTTACACATACACAACACAAAAATTACTTCTGCAGTGATGTCTCTCCAGCAACTACCTGTCCAACCTTACTGATTCTTATAGCTAAGCACAATTGCCTCAATTAGGTAATCCTCTTCATTTTTCTTTTATAATTCTTTGTCTTCCTTTACTGTGCTGGTAACACATAGTTATGACACGTGTATTCCCTTTGCAATGCCCTATTCCCAAATATCTTCTTTTAAAGAAGATACTATTTTAAAGAGGTAATTTAGGTGGTCATGGTTGTTCCCCCTCTGTGCTTTTTCACATCCTCTTCCCTCTGCACATGGCTTTCCCCACTCAGATCTTCCTATTACCTAAGGATACCAGTCACTGGACCCATCCTGGTCATCATATTTTAACCTGATTATTATCCCTGTAAATACCCTATTTCCAAATAACATCACATTCTGATGTTATCCCTATTGGAATTAGGACTTCAACATATCATTTGAGGGGGGGTGAGGGGAAGTTGTATAACCTTTGACAATAGAGATCCAGCAAAGTAAATGAAGGATAATATCACATGTTTCACATACTGATTGAACTTTATGCATGGAGAGTACCTGCAGGGAAGAGGGGAAGCCCTGACCTACCCTGGAAAAGGCAGGGATGCCTCCATTAAAGATCATAGCTGCAGTTTGTTTTAAAAGAACAGATGACAGCCAAAAGGCAAAACAAAGGAATGATATTGCAAAGATGGACAAGGAGAATTGTAACTAATTTGGAAGTTACTGATGAGGCTGGAATGATGATCAAATGTCAGATTAGGAAATTGTCTTACATACCATAAGGAGGAGCTCTGTGTACAACTCTGAAAGAAAGGGGAAGAAAATAATTACTATAAATTGTGAGTATAATTAGAATTCATATTATAATCCTTGAAAGAGCTGAAACAACATTATACCTTGGGGTGATTTTAGCACTTGCCATTATTCTCGGTATAGATAAGATTTTTGTTTATGGCAACTGTCTGTCTGAGAAAAAGTACCACAAGCTAAATTGACCCAAATCAATTAATACTTTTCATTAGACCAAATGTTTTATTAGTAAGTTATGTGCTTGAGAACTGAGAACAAATGTTGTAGACATAAGAACACAAATGAAATTTTAATTTACCAAAATTCATTCTCATGTTCTCTACAGCACAAAAGTTTCTAAATTATATATATTTAAAAACTGTGGAGCAAGTCAAAACAGTAGCCATGCATGTTGAATTTACCATGACCAAATCTTATCTATAACTTTTTTTTTTTTTTTTTTTTTTTTTTTTTTTTGGAGACTGAGTCTTGCTCTGTTGCCCAGGCTGGAGTGCAATGGCATAACCTTAGTTCACTGCAAACTCTGCCTCCTGGGTTCAAGTGATTCTCCTGCCTCCCAAGTAGCTGGGACTACGGGTGCAGGCCACCACGCCTGGCTACTTTTTGTATTTTTAGTAGAGATGGTTTTGCCACGTTGGCCAGGCTGGTCTCAAACTCCTTACTTCAGGTGGTCACCCACCTCAGCCTCCCAAAGTGCTGGGATTATAGGTGTGAGCCGCTGCACCTGCTCTTCCCTTCGTTCCACCCCCAAAATTAATATGTTGAATCCTATTCCTCAGCACCTCAGAACGTGCCCTTACTTTGAAGTGGAGCCATTGCAGGTCATTAGTCAAGATTAGATGTCGTTACACTGGAGTAGGGTGGACCCCTAATCCAATATGACTCATGTCCTTGCAAACATTTAGATATGAGACATTCAGCGTGAGAATTGCATGTGAATATTAGATACAAGACTACCGGGAGCTAGGAGAGGCCAGAAACAGGTTTGTCCCTGGAACCTTCAGAGGGGCGTGGCCCTGCCCACACCGTGATCTTAGTACTTTCATCCTCTAGAAACTTGTGACAATACCTTTGTTATTAAGGCGCTTGGTATGTGATACTTCGTTATGGCAGCCCTAGCTAACTAACATGCTCCAGAAACAGCAATATGTTCTTGTCCAGGGTCTGTAATTGAGACAGATGGAGCAATATTTAAACTTTAGACCCATAAAATCAGTGGCTTTGGTTATATGCCGATTGTGACAAGCCATTGCTTTAACTTTGGCAGCCTAACGGAAAAAAAAAATGATTTCGTGACAGGTGTCATTTAAAAGCCATTTCATTGGAAGATTCTTTTACTTGGCCATAAGGAATCCCTGGAGGACTTTAGCTATAGACCCCATTCCAAGATGAACCTCTGAGTCATGGCTCTGCACATGGAGCTCCTAAGGAGCCAGCACTGTCTCCAAACCCAAGGAAGGAAAGTCATCCCTCATAATAGGAAAGGAAAGATGATGACATTTTTTAAGGCTTTTAAAACTTATGCTCAAAATGGATAATGTTTTAGTCCTGAATTGATCCACAAGCTGCCTTCTGATGCTTTGGTTAAATGTCCTGACTTTAAGTTGATGTAAAAGATGGCTTACAGTTCACTTGGATGAATTGGAGCAAATGCCTCTTGAAACACACCCTCCACCAAGTCTTCTAGGTTTTCAGTTGGGTGGGGATTTGATATTTAATATAAAAGATTTCAGTTGGATTGGTATTAATTTTTTCCATTGACTATTTGGCAGGAAAATGGGATTAGCATCTATGATGGTTAATTTTATGGATAAACTTGACTGGGTTGAAGGATGCCAAGATATCTGGTTAAACATTATTTCTGGGTGTGTTTGTGAGGGTGTCTCTGGAAGAGATTCACCTTTGTTTTGGTGGACTGAGTAGAGCAGATGGCCCTGCAACATGGTGGTGGGGGTGTCATCTCATCCCTTGTGGACCCGAATGTATACAGTAAGAAAGTGGAGAATGGGAGAGTTTGCTCTCTGCCTAACTGCTTGAGCTGGGGCATTTTCTCCTGCCTTCAGAACTGGATTTATACCATCAACACTACTGGTTCTCCAGTCTTCAGACTTGGACTGGAACCACCAGCTTTCCTAGGTTTCCCGTTGCAGATGACAGATGATGAGATTTCTCAGCCTCTATAGTCATATCA
The DNA here is from genome assembly GCA_028533165.1 of Leontopithecus rosalia. Lineage (NCBI taxonomy): Eukaryota > Metazoa > Chordata > Mammalia > Primates > Cebidae > Leontopithecus > Leontopithecus rosalia. The sequence goes on from CM052663.1 coordinate 85,079,994, forward strand.
GCCAATTCTTCATTATATATCTATTTTTAACGTAAATATTTTATATTTCTACTGGTTCTGGTTCTTTGAAAATTCCTGATACTGCCTCCAAAGCCCCACTTACTCTATATGCTTTTTTTTCTATACATTTTGGCCAAAACTTTAGAAATAAATCACCAAAACTTTAATACTGATTTCATTTATATCCTTATCCCTTAATTCATTTATCCAAACACACATGAAAAAATGTTGAACTCCAGCTATATGCCAGCCACTGAGGCAGGAGTGCAGAGATAAAAGGTACAGGGATCCAGCCAGCCAGGGCACAGAGATGGATGATGCACAAGTTACAGTCCCTGCCCACAAGTAGCTCTTGGACTGGCTGGGGAGGCAGACCCAAAAAACACAGGGGCATAAAATGTTCCAGCTGCTGTGACATCCTGCGTGCAGAGGGACAGAGGGCACTTCTGCATGAGATTCATCCTCCTCGTCATCCTTAGATCAGCCCAGGGCCCTCACTCCCTTCCCATGTCACGCTGTGCAGGAGAACTTCTGTGTCCCAAGTTTCCTGGCACTTACTAAAGTGATGGATGTGGCCAGGCATGGTGGCTCATGCCTGTAATCCCAGCACTTTGGGAGGCCAAGTTGGGTGGATCACCTGAGGTCAGGAGTTTGAGACCAGACTGACCAATATGATAAAGCCTCATCTTTCCTAAAAATACAAAAATTATCTGGGTATGGTGGCACACACGTGTAGTCCCAGCTACTCAAGAGGCTGAGATGAGAGAATCGCTTGAAGCCGGGACGTGGAGGTTGCAGTGAGCCAAGATCATACCACTACACTCCAGGCAGGGTGACAGAATGACACACTGTCTCAAAAAAAAGTAATGGGTGGGAATGCTGGTTCTCACACTGGATTGGAAACACCTCAAGGATGGCACTGGGTCGTATTCATCTCTGTACCTCCAGCATGCAGATCAGGCCCAGGCACATTTTTGGCAAGAAGTAAACATGTGGTGGCACAAACAAGCCATCATACCTGAGCTGAACAGTAATAGCTGAGCCTAAGGACGAGGCCCAGGTGGAGGGAGGTTCTAGATGTACCCATAATACCCTCGGGCCCATGAGCAGCTTTCCATGTAAAGGGAAAACTTTAATGAAAGTACTCATTTCCACGTGGAGGTTTTCCACACAGCCCCTCAGCTCCAGTCACTTAGATGTGGCAGATTCCATGAATCTACAATCAAACAGCCAGTCTCAATTTCTCCATTGCCGAAATAACCCTAATTTCACTTAAAACATCACTGTGCTCCTCTCCAAGGGATAGGTTGTGGTTGACCTGTGTCTACTCCAATTACAATAATCCCATGTCTAACTTTTCTGACCTCCAATAAAGCTAAGGGATAGCCAGGTAATCCATAAAATATTAAGAGGTTAGCTGCAGGTGTATTGAGAAAGCGTATGTTTTTTGATGGTGGTGGTTTTGAGATGGAGTCTCGCTCTTGTTGACCAGGCTGGAGGGCAATGGTGCAATCTCAGCTCACTGCAACCTCCACCCAGCACATTCAAGCAATTCTCCTGCCTCAGCTTCCCGAGTGGTTGGGATTACAGGTGCCCACCACCATGTCTGGCTAATTTTTGTATTTTTAGGAGATACAGGATTTCAACATGTTGGCCAGCCTGGTCTCGAACTTTTGCCCTCAGGTGATCCATCCACCTCAGCCTGGGATTCCAAAGTACTGGGATTGCAGGTGTGGGCCGAAGTGCCCAGCCAAAACTGTTTTTTATGGGGTGGGGCGGTGGGGAAGAGTGGCTGGGAATGTTCCCTGCCCACTTTCTAGGTATTGAATGTGGATGCTACATCTGGAGCTGCAGCAGCCTTCTTGCCTCCATGTGACAAAGACCAAAAGGATCAGGAAGGTGTGGGCCCTGACATGAACCAATACTATCTATCCCTAGGCTTTTTGTTTTGTGAGAAAAATAAACCACCTCATTTTGCTTCAGTCACTGAATTTGGGATGTCTGTTACTGGCAGATGAACCCATGATGGTCTTACTTCCCTCAGAACCCCACTTCCAAGGTGACTGAACAGATCTGGGGACCAAGTTTTCTCCTGGATTTCCAAATCCGATGAATAAGTATCTGAAGAGAAATGCTTCACCTCTCTTAGGCTCTAGCAGCAACTGACTAGAGCGCCATTGTCGCCATGAGCCTTGGATCTAGCTGGCAATCACTTAAGAGCAATCAGAAGGAGTGTTCTTTCCAAGAGAGGAGAGTGTTAGCTGGCCTCACGATTGTATGTAATTAGCTATTGGGGGATTGGTTTTCTCCATTGACTAATAGGAGGGATAAATGTCCTACTAATAAGACTGACCATCAGGAAGTGTCTTTTTCTAAGGATCTATTTTTTTAATCTAGTTACCTTCATTCTCCTCAGATCTTGTGTGACTAAAGCCCTCCTAGAATCATTGATGTGAAAAAGATTCCTTCACATCAGAGTGAGCTCCCTGTTACTAGAAGCAATCAAGCAGATGCTGGATGCCTGTTGCTCATGGCTGCTCCTCTGAGGTAATTTGTAGCTGTGAGGTACAGCTATTATGCAGCATCCAGTATCAATTGCATGGTCTGTGGTAAGCCCTCTTAACTAACTGGGACTAATTTTTCTCTGTGGCGAGATGGGAGCATGTGTGTTGTAAAGACAGGAGGAGGGGGAGGCACAGATGCAAATAGGATGTCTTTGAGGACATCACCTACAGGTACCCTCAGTGCTTTCTACAGAGCACACAGCCATTCTCCACCTCTATTCCTGTGTGCCTATGTCTGAGTTGCCTGGCTGTTCCTCCAAGAGTCGGGCAGCAGAGGAGAATGTAAAGGTGGAGAGAATGCCCTCTGGGCACTCACTAATGGGTACTTTCCAGAGAGCAGCATCTTGGGGGTGTAGATTTCTTTTCTTGCTGCACATATAAGTAAATCGGTGCTCAGAGCTTTCATAGTTGGAAGATCCGGGTTGTAAATAAATCCTTCCAAAGGGACAATCATATGTTAGAACTCAGATGTATTTGAAACCTAGGAGTGCAGATAGCAGGGCCTAAGTAGATCAGCAGGACAGGTAGGAACAAAGGTAAGATGCTGGGACAGCCCTGCCAGGTACCAGACAGGAAGGTGCTCATCCATGACTTCACAGCAGCTGCTGCTGAGTGCAGCTAACCACAGACAAGATACATGACGTCCAAATGGGAAGGGGAAGAGGCGGAGGAGGGAAGAGCTGAAGCAGATGCCCAGCAGACGCAAGGCCCAGTTCCTCTGCTGCTCTGAGGCCAGCTGGCTGACACTGGGATTGGTAGGAGAATGAAAAGTGATAATGATCACAATGGCATGAGGGACTGAGGCCCAGAGAGGGTTCCAAAACAGCCCCACTACAGAGTGGTTGGCAAGAGGCCACTCCGTGAGGCGGATGCACTCCTGAGCTCACAGGGCAGCCGCATAATGGCCTTGAGCACAGGTCTCTCTGCCTTCCCTTCCACCATTAAGCATCTCTGTGTCTGAAGACCTTTGAGAACCTGAGCTTGTCTTCCAACTCCTTCAAGTTTTTAAATCTAATACTGTTCTCAGAATTCATTCTCTCACTTACTCAATTGTTCCTTTCTTCATCAAGCAAACATCTATTGTATGCCGGCTAGGTACCTGGAACCAAGCTGAGAACTGGAACTCAGTAAGCAACAAGCACTTGAGGGCCTGCCTCTGCAGCATCCAGCCATTTGTGGTGTCTTAGTCTGTGTGCATTGCTACAAAGAAATAACTGAAGTTGAGCAATTCATAAAGAAAAGAGATGTATTTAGTTTATGCTCCTACAGGCTGTACAGGGAGCATAGAGCAGCCAGTATCTGCCAAGAGTTGCTTCCACTCATGACAGAAGGCCAATGGGAGCTGAGCCAGCCTGTGCAGAAATCACATGGTGAGAGAGAGGAAGCCTGAGAGAGGGGAGGGAGGTGCCAGGCTGTTATTAATAATAGTTCTCATGGAGACTATAATAGAGCAAGAACTCACTCATTACACAAGGATAGCACCAAGCCATTCATGAAGGATCCATACCCATGACCCAAGCTCTTCCCACCTGGTCCCCTGCTTCAACACTGGGGATCAGATTTCAACATGACCCCTGGCAGGGGCCAAACCATATCTAAACCAGAGCACAGGGGAAAGCCATTAAGGCCGGAGTGGAAGGAGTCATCTTTTCTGCAGACAGCTTCCCTGGCCCCACAGAAGTTCCCTCATCCAGAAATGCATGCAGAATGAGAAATAGAGTGAATGGTAAGATGCAAATCTGAAACAATCTCACTCTCACACACACTTCACACCTCACTCTTCTCCACTGCATCACAGTCCTTAGCAGGATGTCTGGTACTCAGTGGTTGCTCAAACAATACTCCACATACACGTGCTCATGGACCAGCACTGCACCAGCAATCTCCTTGGCAGGCATTATTTGTCTCCTGTCACCCTCATGGCATCCCTTTGTTGTGAGCGTCCTAAAGCTACCATTTTGAGGCAAGAAAATTAAGACTGAGAGGTCAGTTGAATTGCTTGAGGTCAACAGCTAGTGAGTGGTTGAAATAGCACTCAAACTCGGAATGCTCTTCCAGAAGTTGCATCCTTAATCACCATGTTACTCTGCATAAAGGGAAATTATACTTCTAAAATCTGAAATAATGTACTTGAAAATGTTGACAGAAGTGGCATTTTTGTCTGCTTTTGGTATATCTGTATTCTCAAGTTTGCTTAAAAGAACTTGCTCATGGGCGTAAATTACTTGTATGATTTCTCATGCAAGTCTAATGCTGGTATAGTTTGAGCACATAAGTGCCCAAAAATGGACATAATAGTCACAATTTGCTGAACTGTCAGAAAATTAAACAAGATAAAGTACATTATGAACTGACAGTTCTTGGTTTGTGATAGGCGCATTGTGATTCTTTCTCTTGGAAGAAGAGACCCTGTCTTGGCTCAGGATTTTCTGAGCAGCAGGTATCGGAGCACGCACTCTGGCGGAGGCTTTTATGGGTCCCACACCTCCTTGAGCTGGATTAGAAAGGCGGAGAACCTGCAGCTGAACTCATTATCCCTCCTCCCTCCCAAAGATATGGCAGAACCATCAGGACACTGGAGATGGAAGGAAGTTGAAGCCAGGCGGGGGTCTTGGTTGGGGTTTCTGTGGATACCCCAGGACTGGACCCTACCAGGGCTAACCTCTAAGTGTTCCTCAGAGGCACATTCTGGGTGCAGCCACTCCACCACCTCTGGTGAATGAACAGCAGCAAATGCACAGGCTTCTGGAAGAATGCTCCTGTGGCCAGTGGCTGGAGTTCTCCACCCAGCCAAGAGGGAGAATGTCAATACAGAAATGATCACTAAAGGGGCTTGGGCTTATCAAAAGCCCACTGATGTGAATCAAACAGGAATGAAGAGAAAATAGTTGCAGAATGCTTTCCTAGATAGAAAAAAAAGCCCCATGCAGCCTCAAAGATGGGCAAAAAGAGAAGGGAATTTATATTTTAAAGCACTGAGGAGTACATTACAGCCTCTGAGTTAAGGTGTTCTAGTCTCTTTGGTCTCCAGTTGTTTTGCACAGCAACCCCGTGAGCTTAGCATTTTTACAGATATGAAAGTGGAAGCCCAGATCAGTTAAGTGACTTACGCAATATTACACAGCATAAGTGGCATAGGCAGGATTGGAACCACAGTCGTGACTTCAGTGTTGGCTCTCATATTCCTAACGCATCAGTGAGCTGCTTCCCAGGGAGCACCGACCTAAAGGTCATCTAGCTGCCCCAACACTGAACACCTGCCTGGGTGTCTTCACATACCAGAGACAGAGCTGAAGTCATTAAAGGTTTTTGGATGAAGAAATGGGTCCCTGGAAAATGGAAATGACTTGCCCACAGTCACAACCTGTTAGTGTATTCTCACATTAATACAAAGAAAGCACAAGGATTTCCAGTTGAGACTGCCTCCATCCTGGTCCTTTGTGCAGTCTGAGTTGGAAATACCATGAATAAAGCCTGGCAGTTGGCCTCCAAATACTAGTCAGCTACACCGTGCCGGGAACCCCGTGTGTGCACAGTACTGGTAGCAGGGTATATACACCTTGCAGCAATCTGGCAGGACACACCTTCACCTGTATTTTACAGGCTCAGATTTCACTTTAGTGGCTGCCTCATCAGACTGGGGCTCAAACAAATAAGAATACTACTTTGGTGACATCAGGAAAGAACTGCCTTGGCCACACCAGAAATGCCTCTCAAAGATGAGGGACTGCATCTCTACATTGGCTTTGACAGATGTAACCCAGCACCAAGGACAGCACCTGACACGTGCTGGGTGCTTAATAAACTCACAATGAAAATGTGACAGATCCTGGTGCTCTGTGGCCACCTCAGGCATGTTTGGAAATGCCTGTCTACCTTCACATTCAAGATCAAGGTGCTACCGACTTTTGGGGCCAATCCCCAGTGACCTCAGACCTTCCTACTGTCTAAGCCACAGCAAATCCTTACCTCCAGTCCTTCAGGATGGGAGGAGGGTTTGGGTATCCATGGTTCCCAGTATAATCTGAGCATGACAGGATTTTCATAAAGATTTCAGAGGCAGACTGCTACAAGAGGGAGAGTATCCCTATGGGTGAAGAAAACACCCTTAATCTGCTGACAGCTGTCCATACAGGGCCTGCAGGGTTCCTCTGTCTCCATAATGTCTTTATCTGAGAAGCAAATGTTTAGTCAAGATGTGTGATAAGTGGTGAGTCCAGAGGAAGAAAAGATCTGGGCCTGCCTGAGCTTAGCAGGCCTTGGCAGCACCATCTGTCCTCACCTGGTGCAGAGACACACACCTGCTCACTGGGGCCAGCCAGGAACCAAGGCACGACTGAGCAGAAGAGGCTTCTCCCCATGCAGTCAGGAAGGAGGTTGATTCCACCAGCCCCAAGCCCAGGGCTCATCTCGTTTGTCAAGTGACTTACCTACAAATACTTTCCATCCAACTTCCTGTGAAAATTAATTTACATCTGTAGAATTCCCTCATGCCGTGTGCACACCACAAGCTTCATTCATTCATTGGGTCCCCAATTTTTACTGAGCTAAGTCCCAGAAACTGGGCATCAGTACAAACCACGCCACACAATAACGAGATGAACCTGGGCCGATCCCGGCCTGCCTAGGGAAATGGCCTTGACTGTGTCATCTATTCCCAGATGTCCCCTCAAACCACAGTGAAGAGACACATGAACTGTTGTGCACCGTGGGATCTTGTGGGGGAGGATTTTACCAGGGCTGGAGGTGGCTGTTTGACAGAACCTTTTATAGGCCAGTTGTGACTGCAATGGTGGAAAAGTTTGAGAGATTAAGGCTGGAGCTCCTGTCTGCCCAGGTGACTACCCATACAGCTTTGTCCCTGTCACCAGTGAGCATGTCCTGGTTGAGAGACCCAAGGAATCTGTATACTCCGGAGCTGCTGGGCCTTGCAGCAGATGGAGAAGCTGAGCTTTCTGTCTTTGTTTCCTTTCCTAAAGGATAAGTGAAGGCAACATCTTGTGAAACTGTCACGCCTACAAGTTTGCAAACCCACACATGCTGTTTGTGTCCGTACAGAGGGAGAAAGGCCGGTCGCTGCCCTCCAGGGACTCACATTCTAGGGGATGTAAACTAAAAAAAGGAATGAAAACATAGGCTACATGATCATTGTTGTGAAGGAACCAAGCAGAGTACTGTGAGGTGTGGACTGTGGTGGGCACTTCACACAAGGTAGGTGGGTCAGGAAAGCCTGTGGAGGGGATGTCCTTAGCCAAGAGCTAGGGACATAAAGGAGACATAGGAGAAGAACGTTAAAGGCAGAGGGACCAGCATGGGCCTCGCTGATCTCACAACAAAAAGAAGGGGACACTGCCAGGGCCCAGTCACATGGGGTTTTGTCATCCAGGCATGGAGGGTGATGTGCGTCCTTGCTGTAGGGGAGCCAAGGGTGGACTTGCGGCAGGGCAGTCTTTTATGTTCAGTGTATGCTGGCAAATATTCTTCCAGCTGCTGAATGCAGTGGTTTGTGGGGCATAGGTGTGGAAGCAGAGAAACCTGGCAGGGGGTGATCTCGGCATAGGCAGTTGTCATCATTGGTTGTAACGTGGGGTATTATAAGATCTGGCTCCAGACACCCTGTGATTTGAAATGCCTCTGGCCTTCCCCCTCCTTGGGCCAAGCACCAGTAGGTGTCACCAGAGACTAGGGGAAACTTTCACTGTGGGGGACAATGGTAGAGAGGGTCTTGCAGAATTCCTGCTGTATCCTGACTGTTTTTCTAGAATGTTAGCTCCTACAAATGTACCAAAAGCTTAAGTAGCTCTAGGATTTGATGAGAAAACTGATGCTCAGTGAGATTTCATGATTGTCCCAGCAGTAAGCTGGATCATAACTGGTGCCCCAGAATTCAAGCTGATGTTTGTCTGATGCCCAAAGCCCCCATCTTTCTGGTACAGGAGGCTGCTGTGCAGGACTCACAGCAAAACTCCTAACCAGTGTAGGGTGAGAGGAGCCATTTCTTATGAGAAGTTAAAGTCAAGGGAGCTTCTGGAGGCACCAGGAAGTATCTCTCTGCTAAGCATAATTTGGGGGACTCTGACCAATGACAGACAGGGATGGTGGGACCCATAGGTAGTCAGCAGGAATGAGAGGAATGTTAGACATTAATGTTCTGTTAGGATGAGACAATTGAGCTGTTACTCTCACTAAAGAATGGACAGACAGCTAATGAGCTAGCATTTAGTGAGAATCTCCATGCCAGCCCATGCCTCATCAAATCCCTTTGTTTATGAAATGTTTATTGAACATCTGCTAAGCAGACATACTCCCCACTGCTGAGAAGAGAGCAGTGAAGAAAGGAGATAGAAAATTCTGCCCTCTTGTAGTTAGCTTTCTGCTTGCTGGAAGATTTTAGTTTGTCAACAGCTTTCTGGCTGGGTATAACCTGCCTCATTTTGCAGATGAGGAAACTGAGATGGAACGGTTAAATAGTATGCCCGAGGCACAGCTGGGACACGACAAGAGGATTCACACGCTGATATGGTTTGGCCGTGTCCCCATTGAAATCTCAATTAGAATTGTATTTCCCAGAATTTCCATGTGTTTTGGGAGGGACCCATGGGGAGGTAATTGAATCAAGGGGGCTGGTGTTTCCCATGCTATTCTCATGATAGTGAATACATCTTATGAGATCTGATAGCAAAAGCAGAAACCCCTGATAAACCTGCTTCCTCATTTTTCTCTTGCCACTGCTGTGTAAGAAGTGGCTTATCTCCTGCCATGATTTTGAGGCCTCCCCAGGCATGTGGAACTGTAAGTCCAATTAAACGTTTTTTGTTTCTGGTTTGGGGTATCTATCAGCAGTGTGAAAATGGATTAATACAGTAAATTGGTACCAGCAGAGTGGGGAATTCCTAAAAAGATACCCAAAAATGTAGAAGGGACCTTGGAACTCGGTGACAGGCAGAGGTTGGAACAGTTTAGAGGGCTCAGAAGAAGACAGGAAAGTGTGGGAAAGTTTGGAACTTCCGAGAGACTTGTGAGTGGCTTTGCCCAAATTGCTGGTAGTGATATAAACAATAAGGGGCAGGCTGAGGTAGTCCCAGATGGAGATGAGGAACTTGTTGGGAACTGGAGTAAAGGTGACTTGTTTCAGTTTCAGCAAAGAGACTGGCAGCATTTTACCCCTGCCCTAGAGATTTGTGGAACTTTGAACTTGAGAAAAATGATTTAGGGTATCTGGTAGAAGAAATTTCTAAGCAGCAAAGAATTCAAGAGGTGATTTGGGTACCATTAAAAACGTTCCATTTTAAAAGGGAAACAGCAAAAAAGTTCAGAAAATTTGCAGACTGATTATGCAGTAGAAAAAAAATTGTGTATATGTGTGTGTGTGTGTGTATGTGTGTGTGTGTATGTGTGTGTGTGTGTATGTTATATATACACATATATATAACATATATATTATATATATATATATCTGGTAGAAATTTCTTCTACCAGACACATATATATGTGTGTCTACATATAGAGAGATTTCTATATATATATTTCTATATATATATTTCTATTCTATACATATATTTCTATTCTACACATATATTTCTATTCTACACATATATTTCTATTCTACACATATATTTCTATTCTATACATATATTTCTATTCTATACATATATTTCTATACATATATTTCTATACATATATTTCTATACATATATTTCTATA
>CM052663.1:85090761-85103711 GCA_028533165.1 Leontopithecus rosalia
CTTTTTTGAAGAGAAATTCAAGCTGGCTGCAGAAATTTGCATAAGTAGCAAGGAACCTAATGTTAATCCCTAAGATCCTGGGGAAAATGTCTCCAGCCCATGTCAGAGACCTTCTGGGCAGCTCTTCCCATGATAGGCCCAGAGGCCCAGAGGCCCAGGAGGAAAAAGTGGTTTTGTGGGCTGGGCCCAGGGTTCCCACGCTGTGTGCCCAAAATGCAGAAAGCAATATGGACAATAAGTTCCAGGCTGAGGTAGTCTCAGATGATGATGAAGAGCTTATTGAAAACTGGCCTAAAGGTGACCTTTTCATTTTAGCAAAGAGACTGGCAGCATTTTGCCCCTGCCCCAGAGATTTGTGGACCTTTGAACCTGAGAGAGATGATTTAGCATATCTGGCAGAAGACTTTTATATACAGTGAAACATTCAAGAGGTGACTTAGGTTGTGTTAAAATCATTCCGTTTTAAAAGAAGCAGGGCATAGAAATTTGAAAAATGTGCAGCCTTATGATGCAGTAGAAAAGCAAAACCCATTTCCTGGGGAGAAATTCAAGCCAGCTGCTGAAATTTGCATAACAAGGAGCCTAATGTTAATCCCCAAGACCCTGGGGAAAATGTCTCTCCAGCCCATGTCAGAGACCTTCACGGCAGCCCCTCCCATGACAGGCCCAGAGGCCCAGGAGGAAATAGTGGTCTTGTGGGCCGAGTCCAGTGTCCCTCAGCTGTCTGCAGCCTAGGGACTTGGTGCCCTGTATTGCAGCCAATCCAGCCACAGCTGAAAGGAACCAATATACAGCTTGGGCTGTGGCTTCAGAGGGTGTAAGCCCCAAGACTTAGTGGCTTCCATGTGGTGTTGAGCCTGTGGGTGCATGGAAGTCAAGAATTGAAGTTTGGGAACCTCAACCTGGGTTTCAGAGGAATTATGGAAACACTTGGGTTCCCAGGCAGAGGTTTGCAGCAGCAGGGGCAGAGCCTTCATGGAGAATCTCTCTTAGGGCAGTTCAGAAAGGAAATGTGGGGACAGAGCCCCCACACAGAGTCCGTAGTGGGGCACTGCCTAGTGGAGCTGTGTGAGAAGAGGGCCACTGTCTTTCAAACCCCAGAATGGCAGATCCACCAACAGCTTGCACTGTGTGCCTGAAAAACCTGCAGACACTCAATACCAGCCCATGAAAGCAGCTGGGAAGGAGGCTGTACCCTGTAAAACCACCAGGGCAGAGCCGCCCAAGACCATGGGAACCTACATCTTGCATCCGAATGAGCTGGATGTGAAACCTGGAGTCAAAGAAGATTATTTTGGAGCTTTAAGATTTGACTTCCCTGCTGGAATTTGGACTTGCATGGGCCCTGTAGCCCCTTTGTTTTGACCAATTTCTCCCATTTGGAATGGCTGTGTTTACCCAATGCCTGTACTCCCATTGGATCTAGGAAGAATCTAGCTTGCTCTTCATTTTATAGGCTCATAGGCAGAAGGGACTTGCCTTGTCTCAGACGAGATTTTGGACTGTGGACTTTTGGCTTAATGCTGAAATGAGTTAAGACTTTGGGAGACTGTTGGGAAGGCATGATTGGTTTTGAAGTGTGAGGATGTGAGATTTGTAGGGGCCAAGGGTGGAATGAGATTTGACTGTGTCACCACCCAAATCTCAACTTGAGTTGTATCTTTCAGAATTCCCATGTGTTATGGGAGGGACGCAGTGGGAGGTAACTGAATCATGGGGCAGTCTCTTCAGTGCGATTCTTGGAATTGTGAGTAAATCTCATGAGATTGGATGGGTTTATCAGGGCTTTCTGCTTTTGTTTCTTACTCATTTTCTTTTGCCTCCCACCATGATTCTGAGGCCTCCCCAGCCATGTGGAACTGTAACTCCAATTGAGCCTCTTTTTCTTCCCAGTCTTGTGTATGTCTTTATCAGAAATGTGAACATGGACTAATGCACACGTAGGTCTGGCTGGCTCTCAGCAATGACTCCCTCCTGTGGGAGGGAGTTGCAGTTGGAGATGAAAAACCACCTCCTGTGGGGCTTGGGTAACAGCAGGTCCACTGTTCTCACATGAGTCCATCCTCATTCCATTCTTCTGCCCCAGCTTTGGCCTCCAAAGTGCACCCAATTCTGTGGTCCCTCCCTTCTCAGAGCAAGGTGGAGGAAGTGAGAACCATAGGACTGGAGAGTAAAGCACCTGGGTTCTCCCTGTACCTTTCCAGTCCTCGGTTTTCTCAGCTGTAAAATGGGCATATTACCTGCTATAGAGGATTGCATAAAGATGTGGAGAATGCCCAAGGTTGTCATGTTAAAAACTCACAATTACTATATGTGGGGGACTTTGGCTAAAAATTTCAAATATATTATTTCAGAGCAACTCTGAATCAAATACAATTACCAGCCCTGCTACACATAAAACAGATGCAGAGAGGACCTTGCTCAAGGCCACACAGCTGGCCATGGCAGAGCTGGAGTTTAAACCCTGACCATTGGGTTTCAAAGGTGATGCTGTCACCCCTCAGCTCTCGGTCTCATACAGCTAGTGGTCCACACAGTGGCTCTCCTGGGTGACCACCTCCAGAGGTGTTGGGGTCTCCACTCACAGAGCACAGGAGTCTCTGGGCCAGTGCCCACCCTGCACAAGCTCTGCTTCACCTCTCCCTTGAACACTACTGAAAGCAGGGACCTCACCATCTCCTGGGAGAGGCTGGCCATGTATCCATCATATGGGTAGATTTTATCCTGTTGTAACATTCCTGAATCGCCCTTGTTCTTCCCCCCTGGTCCTTCCTGTCTAGGGCTAAATCAATCTGTCCCCAAGAAAGCCCTTCTGAGATGTGGGGTCCTGCCTGCCTCCCCAACCCCACACATGAAGTGTCCTCAGTATCCTGGCCTCACAGTCACTTTTTCTGAACCATTCTTGTTCGCTCTTCCCAGCTCTGCCCCCATCAAATGTAGGAAGCAGTCCCCTCCAGTCCCTGCTCAAGCACGATGCCTATTACAGCAGGGGCACCTTAGGCTGGCTGAGAACCAGTGGGGGAAGGGAGCGGCGGGGCCAGGCCACAGCCCAAGGAAGACAAGGACACATATTGGAGGTGAGAGAGGTGCAGAAAGCAGGATCTCAGCCCAGAAACCTGCTGTCTTCCCTTCGGGACTGAGCTGGTGCTCAGCAACAGGTGACACAGGTGGTCATGCTTTCTGACCACTCCTGTCGGGGAATGTCCTTGACTTTGCAGATGTTCTGGCATTCTCACAACTTCCTTAGTGAGGCAGGCCCCTAAGTGGCAAGTCTTAGCAAAGCATCCCAAGTACTTGTCACTCCTTGGTTATCAAGCATGATCCTGTGCTGTCATCAATACAGCTGACAGACCCCAGACAGTCCTTCTCTTCCAACTGTTTTGTTATCAAGAGCAGCAGAGCAGCTCCTCTGACCTTCACGCATTGCCTCAAATTGGTCAGTTTATTTGCTCTCTTCAAAAGCTTGATGGCACTTGGCTACTCAAGTCCACAGTCCTTGTAATTTCTATTTCTCCTGGACTAGGATCCTCATCACCAGGCAGCCAGTGTGAACCCCAACTTTAAAACTCCATCCTTTGTTGCTGCTCTTGAGAACCACTTCTGCCATGCACCCCATGTGCATACCACACATGCGCATCACAGTGTACATCACAAGTGCACTTTGTGCTAAGCATTATTCACTGTGTACCTCTCAACCCTGCTACAGAAAACAGTCTTGGCTGCTGCCCAGAGAATTTTGACTCCACAGAGCAGAGTCCCTGGTATCCCCTGAGTGGAAAACACAGCAAGATACACAAACTTTCAGGAGGGATGCTTCATTTGTCCCCAGTGAGGCAATGCAGAGATGGAAGTTGGGGGAGGCCCTATGCAGAGGCAAACCCTTCCTCCTCCCTGTTCATGGATGGGCTGTTTTTAGAATGGGTCCCAGCAGGTTGCTATTGGTCAGGCTTCCTGATCAGTGACACAGGGCCATCACCTCTGTCCCTGTCAGAACCACCAAAGTCTAGAGCAACAAGGGTAGAGACAGTAGATCATCTGCAGGCCAAAAGTCAAGTGGTCTCGTGTGAACACAGCCCTGGCCATCATGAGAATGTTGGACTCGGGTTTTGTGAATGCTAAGGCTATTTGCAGCCATTCTTTCTCTTGCTTCTACAGTCTTCACACGGTAGGAGAGCTTGGTGTTCCGCTTGGTGTTGGTCTCTGCCCAGCTCTTCTTCTCTCCTGCTTGCAATTCTCAGAAAAATCCCAGCATGTGCCAAGAATACAACATCCAGAGAGGAGAACATGTATGAAACACCCTGGCTAGGTCCTTGTTTCTCTAAGAATGAGACATTCAACAACATTTGTGTTCATCGAGTCCACCGGTGATGAGGGAATATAAACCCGGGACACTTGTGGGGTTGCTCTGCTGGGGTGCAATGTGGGGCACATGCATAAAAGACCCTATCCACCCTGAGCAGCTTTCCTGAGCCCTGCAGGTCTGGCTTGCCCTGAATCCTAGCATTCTGTTTGTTCTTTCCGTCTACCCATAAGGAACACATATGTGCTCAGCCTGACTAGTGTGAGTGCTCTGTCTCACTGGAAATGGTAGAGAGGGTTTCTGGAGCCCCTTTAGCTCCTCCCAGCTGTCTTCCTGGTGCTGGAATGGCTATAGCAGCTGGTTTTACTCTCAGCCCCTGACAGACTTAAAGACCTTTGTAACACCGACCTCCTTGGTAGGGAAAGGAATTGATGTATGTTGCACCGCTAATGTGTGACATGCCAGGGACTTAAACAGGTGCCTCTCATGCTTCACCATCTCTCTCTTGGCTATCCTAGGAATCCAGTCCCCACTTTATTGAGGAAGATGGCCGTGTTCTGAGAAGCTAAAGTCATTTGCCATCAGTGGTAGAATGAGCGTCTCCACATGAAGTCCTCCAATTGCATCCCCTAAAGCTGCCTCCCACGGAAGGTGGGCCTGGAGGAAGGGGCAGACAGTTGCTGATAGCAGGCACCATGCTAAGTATTTCTTCACTGGGTGTATGTGTTGCTTGAACCTGGAAAATATGGGTTCCAAACCACCTGGGCTACCTGCTGGCTGTGTCTTTTGAGCCATCACTGAAATGCTACGTGAAGTGAGCACAATGATGTATCTACCCAATTTCCTCTTCAGGTTGGCCATGCTGGGTGAATTGGCATGTAAGTAACTAAATATCATATAGAGGAGTTTTCATTAACTCTCTGCTGAGATTTGTCATGCAGACCTGGAGAGGACTTCACCCCCAAATTACTTACTCTCACACATTGCCATAGCTTGCCCTGGACCTTGTGAATGGTGTTAAGGCCGAGATGGGAAGGCATGGGCAGATTTGGGCCCAGAGGCTGTCTCACTGGCTCCTCCTTCAGGGCCCACACCCACACCAACCTTTTAGGGGCACCTGAGGGAGGTCACGGTGGCTACCAGAGAACTCCAAGATGGAAGGTGCTCTTGGAACATCCTGGGAGGCTGAAGCAGAGCAGCTTGAAGGCCATGATGGGATGGTCCCGATATTGTCCCATGTCCCTGGAGGTACAGTAGGGGCCATGCTGGACCTTCTCAAAGTCCTCTTTAGCCATGCTGGAAGATACAGGTCCGTGATGAGGACAAGGTTGTGGTGAAATTTTGCTAGCAGAGCTTAAAAGGGAGAGTTGGGACAAATGTGAAATGGGTACAATGACAAGTGAGGCCACAAGGCATGCATTGTGAGGTCAGAGAGCTGTGTCATTCCTTGCACCCCTGGAGTCTTGGCTTCCCCAAACACCCCATGGCATATGGAGAAAATGACAACATGCACTCAGATGCTGAAAATGTCAAAGGAGAATAGCATTTACTGAGTACCTATCAGGCACTGTGAATAACGTTGGTGTTGGTGTTAGAAAATTGACTTTTTCTTGTTACAGGCATAAAAAGTGTTCCTACTTGCTCAGAAACAATCACTGCTAATACAGAAATGTATGTTTCCAGATAGTTTCCTATTTGTATATGGTTATTTATAAAAAAAAAAAAAGGTGGGGGGAGCAATATCCCATATGTAACCTGCTTTTTCCTCAAATTAATTTATCACAATCACTTTTCCAGCTCACTGGACTCGTTTTTGCAATGCCATCACAATGACTGCAGTGTTTCATTCTATGGATGGCACACACTAATGGACTCATTTCCACTGGCTGACTACATAAGTGGTTTCTGATTTTTCTATTAGAGTGCTATATGATAAAACATTAGAGACTAGACTTCTAGGACTAACCAAGCAACCTGCGAGGTGAGCCTTACCACTCTCACTTTACAAATTATGTATTGAAAGTGTTTTAAGCTATGAGGCAAACCTTGAACACGTACACCCCTCACAAACACTCATACAGTATAATTCCAAGCAGTTCTTAACATAGTGGTATAAGAATGTATGTCTATTTTCCATCATGAGAGATACTTACAAATTATTGTGGATTTAAAAGCAGATTAAAAATTTTGCATATAATATGACAGTCTTTCATTAAGGAAAATATATCTGTGGCCAGATGTAGTGGCTCACATCTGTAATCCCAGCACTTTGGGAGGCTGAGGCAGATGGATCACCTGAGGTCAGGAGTTCAAGACCAGCCTGGCCAGCATGGCAAAGCCCCGTCTTTACTAAAAATACAAAAATTAGCCAGACGTAGTAGTCCCAGCTCCTCGGGAGGCTGAGGCAGGAGAATCACTTGAACCTGGGAGGTGGAAGTTGCAGTGAGCTCAGATTGCACCACTGCACTCCAGCCTGGGCCACAGAGCAAGACTTTGTCTCAAAAAAAGTGTATCTTTGTGAGCATGTATGATTATGCTTGGAATAATATGCAAAAGAAAATAATGCTGATATGTAGCAGAGCAGGACTGTACACAATGTTTTCCTTTGTGCTTTCTGGCATTTTCTAAATATACTGTGCAAATAATTTATTCTCCAAAAGGAAAAGCAACAAAGCTACTTCCACACGCACACTTGGATGCATGTGTGGATGTGTGAATGGACTTTCCAAGTTGGTGTCCGGGCCATTCCACTCTTTCTTTCCTCTGTATTTTGCTGTTTTATTTACTTAACAGTTTTATTGAAGTGCCGTTTGCATCAAATAGAGTTCACTAGTTGTAACTGCAGTTTGAGATGTGACAGATATACAGTCATGAAGCCACTAATGCAATCCACCATACGGGTCATGATGGAGAGCACTTCCATCCACCATACAAAGCTCACTCTGATCTGTTGTCCATCACTATGTATTCACAGTATTGATCAGGGTAGTAGTCACTGTCTTGATCAATACTTTCCACATGGGCTGGTGGAAAGCTAAAATCTGTCATCTTGCTGTTTATTTTCTGTTTGCGGTGGGGGAGAGTTGCCCTCACCCGGAGGCGAGTGGCCACCAAGTCTGGGTCCCTCCGCAATCTGCGGAAAAATCCCTTCCAATGCCTCCGGAGGGGTGGATGCCTCCAAGAAGCTCCGTGTTCAGACTTCACCCCTTCCCAGCGCTGCACCCGTCTGGCTCTGAGAAAGCGCCCGCGGGCGGACGGGGAGCGAAGGGGAACCCGGACCTTTAAGGAGCTTCTGCTAAGCACTGGGAGTTCGGCCCAGCGCTTTGCAAGTCCTGGAAAGTTTAGAGAATAAAGTTTTCTTTTGCTAGGAAAAAAAATTAAATTGTATTTCATTTTCTCTCTAATGACTTAGCTCTACCTCTTAGCTTTGCTTTCTGTAAGTAGGCATTCCAGGTTTTCAAGTAATTTATCTTTATTACATAGAATCCTAAAACCATGTGACAGTATAGCTCCATTTTCCTTTCCTGGCTTTTACGCTATGGTTTTGATACATTTAACTCCTACGTTGGTTTTAAATCCCATAAATAAAGTTACTTTTTCTTCAGACATTCAATTATCTTTCAAAGGTGTTTAAAAATGAAACAGTATGTTTTGCCACATATGTACCACTCATCCTTTTGTTCCTGTGCAGATTCAGGTTTCAATCGATATTTTTTTTTCTTCTGCCTGAAATGCATTAGCATTTATGATAATGCAGATTTGCTGGTGAATGTCTGAAAATTTTTATATTACTTCTGAAAGATATTCTGCTTGTTATACAAGGCTAGGTTAATTTTTAAAATTGTTTTGCATTTTAAGATGTCACGCTCTTGTCTCCTGATCTGCTTAATTTAGGGTTGAAAAATGTTTTGCTGTTACCTCTTTGTAATGTGTAAGAAGCCTTTTTCTAGCAAATCTGGTTGCTTTAAAATTTTTGCTTGATGACTGATTGTTCAACGATTTGAGCGACATGTCTCGGTATCCCTCCTCTTGCTGTGGAGTTTGTCAACACTCTTTATTTGGGTTTATGGTTTTTATCAATTTGGAAAATTGTAGCCATTCCTTTTCACATACTTTTTCTAGCTTCTTCCAATAACTCCAGTTGCATTTGTTAAACAAATTCCTGTTATGAAAAGGCCCTTGATCCTGTTAACTTGCTTCCTGCGTTTTCCCTCCCTGTGTTCACTTTGAGTCGTTGCTGCTGTTTTGTATTTAAACCCACTAGCTGTTTCTTCTTCAGTGTCCATTCTGTTAATTCCAACCCATATTTTTCATTTCAGATATAATAGTTTTCAACTCCTCAGACACTTTGTAATAGTATATCTTCCACTTCTCTCCTTATCCTTGTTATTCTGCCTTCAATCCGTGGCACAATCTATAATAGCTGCTTTAATGGCCTTACCTGATCATTCCATCATCTGTTACTCTTGTCTGTTTCTATTGAAACAGATTGATTTTTTTTTCCCCCTCAGGCTTGATTATATTTTCCTGCTTCTTTACCTGCTTGGTGAGTTTGAGAGCTAGACATTGCTTTGGTGCTGAATATTGTAGTATACCTTTAAAAACTGTTCGGCTTTGTTCTGGGATGCAATTACTGTGTTGAGATCAGTTCAATCCTGTCAAAGCTTGCATTTCAGCTATGTAAGGACAGGCCCAACTCAGCCTTTATGCTAGAGCTCATTTACCTGCACTACTAAACCAATACCCTTCGGAGGATTCTTCCAAATGCCCCAGGTATCTTTCCACAGGGGCTACTGGAAACATAACCTATTCTCAGACCTGTCTGAATTCCAGGGATTGTCTGCCCTTCTGATTTCCTGGGGGTCCTTCTCTGATCTCTTTGCAGAGACCCTCAAATGCCTTCCCAGATCAGAATCCGCCAGAACATCAGAGCCCCTTCTGCAGACCTCTGCCACTCTCTTCCTTCTGGTGTTCTGCCCACAGGTGTTTTTCCCTTCACCTCCTGAACTCCTTTCTATGTTCTCAACTTAGTGTGACTGCCAGATGCTGTCTGGATGCCCCTTTCCCTTTCTTCCTTCTTGTAAATTCATTTGTCTAGCTGTTAAAGGTGGAAAGTAAACATTTTTAAATCATGTTAACATCTACATTCTGTAAAGCAGAGCTAAATCCTTCCTTTAGCAGAGTTGATCATTAATAGAATTAGTGTTTTGAGTGTGTTTACTCAGTTATTGAATTGAAAGATAATTGAGTTTTTCTTGACAAGAAAGCATATCCTTTTGTCTTGGGGACAATAACTTTTCCAGTGCTTTCAGGATAATTGTGGCTGATGACCTGGCAAGTTTCACATGTGGGGGCTATATAATCTTAGAGAAAATTTGCTTTAAGCCTCCAAAGGGCTCATGAGTTTGGGAACCCCCCCCCTTATAGACAAACAGCTTTTTAGAGTTTTTAGAAATCGTTTTCTGAAGGCCCAGGAATGGCCTAAATTGTGAGTGTGTTAGAATAAAGTGTGATATGGCAAAACTATTCCTTAAAGAAGCCAACTGGGCATCCTGGCCTCTGGCCCCTGGGCTGACTTCAGGGGTTGTTTGAGATTCAAAAATTCATGGTATCCCTCTGAGAGACCAGTATCTCCCCTCTGTGAAGAAGGCAGTCTCTACCATCCTTAAAAGTACATAACGCTGTGTCCACACATCAAAGTGTGAAGGTCTTGTTCTCTAAATTTTCTTGCAAAACTGGATAAGAAATCTCACAGGTACAAGAGGATGTTACAGATTAAATTGTATTTCCCAAAATTCATACCCTGAAGCCTTCATCTCCAGTACTCCACAATGACCTTACTTGGAAATAGGGTCCCTGCAAATGCACTTAGTGAAGTTGAACTCCACTATAACATGGTGGGCCTCTCATCCAATATAATTGGTATCCTTATAAAAAGGGGAATTTGAGAACAGACATCCACAAGAGAACGCCAAGTGAGGGTGAAGGCAAAGATCTGTGTGATCTTCTATATGCCAAGGAACGCCAAAGCTTGCACAACACCAGAAGCTGAACAGTGCGCATGGAACCGATTCTCCTACAGCCTCAAGGGAAGCAAACTTGCTGCCACCTTCAGTAAGACACTGTTTCTGCTTTTTAAGCCACCAGTTTGTGGCACTTTGTGGCAACCAAGGAGACTAATGCACAGAGATGTTCATAGTGTAATGTAAATCTCACCAGCTAGATGCCTATGAGGCTCAAAGAACAATGCGTCATGTCATTTATTATCAGAAAATTGTATACGTCATATACATAAATGTGAGGACTTTGCATTTTATTTTGAGGCTCCAGCATACTAGGCTGAACTTGAAGAAACATTAACCTGAGTTCCTCACCCAGTTTTTTGTGTAAATTAATAAGCATCTCTGCACTTCCCTGAAGTGGGGAAAACAATGTCAAACTGAATGTTGGGCTCTTTCACAAGATTTCTTTTTTTAAACACAATGACCTCCTCCCAGAGCTCAAGAGCCTCGGAGAGTCCCCACACGTGTGCGTTTCTTCCCACAGTGGATCGGGGCTGCCTCCCTGAACCAGTGGGATGCAGCAGAGGGAGCACCTTGCCACTCCCAGAGCCCAGCCCAGCCCATGAGAGGCATTGCAGCTTTGCTTGTGTGCTCTCGGAACTCAGCCCTGATGCCACCTTGTCATGAAGCCAATCCAGTCTACTGGAAGATACGCAGCTGCATGGAGGAGAACCAAGGGGTGCAGCCAACAGCCAGCACCAACTTCTGACATGGGAGTGAAACATCGTGGACCTTCCAGCCCAGTTACCCCTCCAAAGCCACAGGAGTGAGCCCAGGAAAAAACAGCAGATAAGCCAGCCAACACAGAGAACTGTAGGAAATAAATCCTTGCTATTTCACATGCCTGCCCCATATAGGCACGTGCAATAACAAGGATCATGTACATGCTTTCATAATGCGATATTATAGGCATATAAAATACTTGTGCTACATGCAGGGAAATGCCCCTTCCTCCCAGCAAGTCAGTCCCACAGCCCAACAAATTCCTCCCGCCCCAGACTGTCAGGGGAGCCTGCCATCTGAATCTACCCTGTCTGCCAAGTTCCAATGTGTAACACAGTTCTTAGCAAAACACCATTTGATTTGGGTTTTGTTATGTTTTGTTTAAAGCATTCTCCCAAATCCACATGCACACAATTGGCTGGGGTTTGTCAAATATCTACTGGATCCAAGCTCACAGCCTCTGTTATCCCACTCCCCATCTGGAAGGCAGCTCTGTACATCAGCTGGCTGAGTTCTGCCCCAAGAACGTTTCTCTCTTTCTATAGCCTGGGTTGCTTCTGCGGGGATGGTGCCTCCAGTTTCTGGGCTTGGCTATAAACATTACAGGGAGGCTTTATTTGGAATGCCTTCCTCTAAGTAGATGTGACTAACTCCAGGGCAGTCATCTGAGGCTTGAATCCCATGGCATTTATCTGCATCTTGAAGAGCCAGCATGGTACCTGGTCCTGGCCTCTGCCGGAGCCCCTAGCACACACACTGCCAGGACTTATTTCTGTTGTCCCTTCCAGCATCTGGTCCCTTTGAGGGCAGAGACTCTGCTCCACCAGAACTGATATGATGAGAGCTCAAAACAAAGCTCTGCCCCTTTGTATTAATGGGAGGAAGGGAGGGAAGAGACAGCAAGGAATGAAGGAGGGGAAGGAGAAGGGAGGGAATGGAGGAAAGTTTGGCCCATTCAGAGAAACAGAGAATGATGAAGGTTATTCAGCCTCCCAGTACCCTAGGATGCACTGCCGTATTTTTTTATTTGAAGAAAAATAGCTTACACTCAGTAATTGCTTTTCCATAAACTGAACTATATATTTTATTTTGTTTGCTTGACATGAATCATCTAAGTTAATCCCCAATCCCACCTTAGGAGGAAAACACCACTATTCCCCTCATTTGATAGCTGAGAAATACATAATGGTTTAACTGAGTGAAATAATCAGGCCACACAAACCTAGCAAGCAGTAGAGGCATCATGATTTGAACCCAGGGAATGGAAAACCAAAGCCCCTGCTCTTCATCAGTGGGGGCTCCACTGCATGCCATCTTCTCTGCTTAAAGGAACACTTTGTACACAGGAATGTTTTTCTCCAAAACATGGTAGTTTGTATCAATTTCAGATAAACTTCCATCGCTGGAACGATAGAATGAACAAAATTTTCCCCTTTCCTGTCTCTTAGAAACCCTGAAAACCCTGAATGTTACATATAAAACAAAGGAAGAAAATTGGAGCCTTGTGACTAAGGCAAGAATGTGACAGTGAGGTCCCTGGGTTTTCATTTTGCCTCAAAAATCTTAGACCAGATATGGGAGAAACTGGCAACTCAGAAATACCGTCAAGTAGTTACAAAAAGAACTCAGCAACAAAAAGGCCCGTTCTCTCTAACCTGATGACAGGCCAGAGGCAAGCTAGCAAGCCAGAAAACTGCTCTTTTGCAGCCAAAAACCACAGGAAAAACTGTAGCCTCATGTCTGCTCCTACCAGCAAAGTCGAAAAGGAGAACCTAAGTCCTTTCTTGCCAGGACATAGAGAAGCACCCCAATCCTTCTGCTTCCTCCCTGTTCCCTCCCAGGGTGGGGTCAGGGGAGGCCAAGGA
>CM052663.1:85103811-85140244 GCA_028533165.1 Leontopithecus rosalia
GACCCCCCTCAGGGTGCCAGCGAAGACCCCCCTCAGGGTGCCAGCGAAGACCCCCCTCAGGGTGCCAGCGAAGACCCCCCTCAGGGTGCCAGCGAAGACCCCCCTCAGGGTGCCAGCGAAGACCCCCCTCAGGGTGCCAGCGAAGACCCCCCTCAGGGTGCCAGCGAAGACCATGTGGGGAGCACGTACGTGTCCCACAGAGTTTAGAGGTGCCATCCCCCTTGGTAGGAGCTAGTGAAGACTTTGCAGACATGAGACCAAAAACATGAACAAACTGACGCACGGGCACTATCAAAATTAATAACTTTAACCAGCCTGGGGACAGCACAGGGAGACTTGGTATCTTCAAAACAAAGACAAAAATCAAATTTAAAACGTTAAAAGATTAGCCAGGCGTGGTGGTTTGTGCCTGTGGTCCCAGCTACTCGGGAGGCTGAGGGGGGAGGATCACTGGAGCCTCGAGTCTTGAGGCTGCAGTGAGCTGTGATTGTGCCACTGTACTCCAGCCTGGGTGACAGAGCAAGATCTTGTCTCAAGAAACAAAAACATAGGCAAGGCGCGGTGGCTCATGCCTATAATCCCAGCACTTTGGGAGGCCGAGGTGGGTGGATCACGAGGTCAAGAGATTGAGACCATCCTGGTCAACAAGGTGAAACCCCATCTCTACTAAAAATACAAAAAATAGCTGGGCATGGTGGTGCGTGCCTGTAGTCCTAGCTATTCAGGAGGCTGAGGCAGGAGAATTGCTTGAACCCAGAGGGCGGAGGTTGCGGTGAGCCAAGATCCTGCCATTGCACTCCAGTCTGGGTAACAACAGTGAACCTCCGTCTCAAAAAAATAAAATAAAATAAAAACCTTTATGACATACTGGGGAAAAAATATTTGCAAACCATGTATCTGACAACAGATTCATATCTAGAGTACACAAGGAACACTCAAAACTCGATTGCAAAAACAAATAAGCAATCCAAGTAGAAAACAAGCAAAAGACATGAGGAAATACTTCCCTGAAGAGAAGGTACAGATGGCAAACAAGTGAAAAATTTCAACATCATTAGCAATTAGGGAGACGGAAATTAAGAGCATGGTGAGATATTGCTGCACATTCGTTAGGCAATTTTTTAAAAAAGTGACACTACTAAATGCTGGAAAGGATGCAGAGAAAGTGCGGATGAGAATGTAAAATAGTACAACCACTACAGAAAAGAGTTTTATAGATGCCGGAGAACCTAAACATATGCTTACCCTATGACCCAGCAGTTGTACTTTGGAGCATTTATCCCAGAGAAATGAAAACCTATGTCCACACACAAATCTGGACATGAATGTTCACAGCAGATGTATTTGCAATATTGAAAAGCTGGTAATAGCCAATCTCCTTTAAAAGGTGAGCAGTTAAACAGTATTTCATCCATACCATGGAAATCCACTCCGTAGAAAAAGAGCAAACTATTGATACATGCATGGATTGATTTTGCTGAATTAAAAAGAAAGCTAACCTTGAAAGATTTCCTACAATATGATTCCATTATCTAACATTCTTGACAAAATTATAGAGATGGAATTATTGGTTGCAAGGGGTTAGGGATGGTGGAAACAATTATCTTTAGTCTTCCATTTATGAATTATTCTATGAGTTAAGTACTATTATCAGTATTTTAGAGAAGATAGAGTTGACTCAGGTTACATAACTTCCTCAAGACAACAGAGCTAATGCAAAGCCAGGGCTGGCTTGGACCTGCCTGCTTCCCAAGCCACACGTGATGGAATGTACCCCCCATACTTGGGATAACCCATGATTGGTGGAGAACCTCTGTGATGGATACATTTATTTGTTTAATTGGCAACCCCAGGGACCAGTCATTGCACCACTAAGTCCCCTAGCAGTGAGGAAACTTGCCCAGGAAATAAGGCAGGAACTGGATTTTGAATGCAGATGAAACACAACACGCTTCATACAGACAGATGTCATGCTCCACACTCTCAGGACAAGGGACAGTTGCAGGAGATGGGGTGTTGGAAGGGGAATGTGGTTAGATTGTGTGAATCCATTTCTGAAGCGAGGTTCACAGGGGAAGACAACTTTGGGTAGGTGGAATAAGATCTCACGAGGAAAGAAAAGATTTTCTGGGGATAGTGTCCAAATGAAAGACTGACATGGCATTCAATCTAAGAAGAGACAGTGTATTCATATTAACTGTGACTTAGAAAAGCCTCAGAGTGAATAGGGGCACTACTTAGCAACATGATTGTTTCTGTTCCCTAATAAAAATAAAGACAACTAGACCACTCTATCTCACGGATATTTCAATGGTACGTGAAGCATGAAGCAGAGACCCTGACACAAACCAGGTACTCAAGAAATGTGAGTTTGTCAGGTCCGCCTGACGAGTCCATCCATCCATCCATCCATCCATCCATCCATCCATCCATCCATCCATCCATCCATTCAGTACAGCTGCAGGTAGTCATGATAAGCAGTGGGTATGGGGGTGGGGGGTCATTGGAGAAAAGAATCAGGCTTGTGCTCAGGGAACCCTCCCCACCCTCCCCCAGGTTGCAGCCCAGCAGGTATGAGCACCACATTCCATTCCCTCCTGAGGGCCAGTGGGGGCAGAGGTCTGGCACTGGTCCTCCAGAGATATTGAAGTCATTTCTAGGGTTCCTTCTAGAAGTTAGCTCATTGCCATGGTTGCCAACATTCATGGTACAGGAATCTGGACAAGGAGGAGTAATAAGCAGAAAGCAATTTAGAGAGACTGAGATTCCGCACACTGCAAAGGCAGCTTGGGCAGAGTTCAAGCTCTGTCTGACTCAGAGGGCCTGGCTGCTCCCGCTACACATGGGTACTGAGTGAATGAGGCACTGCTGATGTGTTGCTGGGTGATGCTCAGGGTCAGAATTTGGTTGGGACATAAAAGCATGCTGTGTCTGCGTCTGGACCACTGAGCTCTGCCTTTCTATCACAGACCCAGGCTGTGAGCTCTGCCACAGCCCAGCTGAGCTATCATGATGCAAACTTCCTGTGCTGTGTCCAAGAGATGAAGAGAAGGCTAGCTTGCTCGGCTTGGGTAGGCAAAGCTCTCTGCTCAGGAAGAACTGCAGAATTAGGGTGAAAAGATTGGATTCAAAGCTGGCTCCGTGTGACTTTGGGTGAGCCACTTTAATCCAATGAACATTTGTTAAGCACTCACAAGCAATGCTGATGTGTAAACTAGAATGCGGGTGTATGAAACCAATGCCAGCTCTGTCGTGTACTAGCAGTGAAAACTTGGCAAGTCTTGGAAACACTCTGTACCTCTGCTCCCTCACCTGTGCAATCAAATCCTAAGCTACCTCATAGGGTTGTTGTGAGGAATTCAACGAGGCATCCTCCAAGAGCTTAGCCAATTGCCAGCACACCTAAGAGTTCCATCTCTATTGCTTCTATTACTATCTAGTCCTCAGTTCTTCACCTGCATAGTGTGATCTATATCCCCAGCCTCACAGGTTCATAAGGGTTACATGAGATAATGAAAATGAGGGTGACTTATAAAGTAATATATGTTATGTGATGGTTTGCTGTCTTTGTCATAATGGGACTTTCAGAAGAATATCAATCTGACATACTCTATCCAGGCAGGTGGTGGTAGTGAGAAATCCAATGCTTTTCTTTCTTTTCACTAATTCATTTATGCAGTAAATACAGGCCCATACCATGTGCTGGCACACTGTACAAGGCACTGCCTACACTGAGCTTGAAACCCAGTGATGGAGGCAAATGGGCAGAGTGATCATTAAATATAACAAGGTTTACGCTCTGCTAGAAGACAGGACACAGTGCAATGGATCCCAATTTTTCTTGAAATGTCCAAAAATCTTTCTCAGTGGTGGAGTTGGGATGGGCATTTTCAAAGCATTGGGGGGTCCCAAATTCACAGGGGATACAGAGGCCCCAAAAAGGTGGGTGCAATGGATGAATGCTGATGTGACCCAGAAATTCATATGTTGAAACCTAATCTCCAAGGTGATGGTGTTAGAAACCTTTGGGAGGTGATTAGGTCATGAGGGTGGAGGGCTCAAGAATGGGATCAGTGCCCTTATAAAAGGCCCCACAGTGCTAGCTCATCCCTTCCACCATGTGAGGAAGCTGCTGGAAGGCACCAACCATGAACCAGAGACCAAATCTATCAGCGCCTTGATCTTGGATTTCTGCCTCCAGAACTATGATCCGTAAATTCCTGTTATGTAAAACCATCTGGTCTATGGTACTTGGTTATAGCAGCCCGGTGGACTAAGAAAAGTAAGCCCGGGGAAGGAATAAGGCTGGATGCTGAGAAGAGATGAGCAGAGCCATTCCCCACATTCCATCGTCTGCAGGAAATTCCCGCACATATCACACAGGCCTTAACAGTCCTGCCGCTTTTGCTTAGCACTTCCCTGACCCCATCCCTTGCTCTCCTCTCAGAATGTATCACTCCTTCATTTTCACTTTTATATCAGAAAGTGTGGGCATGGGAGCCAGAAAAACCTGGTATCCTCTCCCAAATTGCGTCCTCCACAATGTATATGTTGAAGTCTTAACCCGCAGTACCTCACAATGTGACTGATCTGTGAACAGGATCTTTAAAAAGGTAATTGAGTTTAAAGGGGATCATTAGGGTAAGCCCCAATTCAATATGACTCGTTCATTATAAAAAGGGGAAATTTGGGCATAGAGACAGACATGCACAGAGAAGAAAGATGTGAAGAGTCGGAAGGACACCATGTAGAGACAGAGGATTGCAATCATGCCTCTATAAGCCAAGGAATGTCAAAGGTTGCAGAAAACAAGACTGGGGAGAATGTGGGTCAGATTCTCCCTCACCAGCCTTGACGACACCTTAACCTGGAACTGAGGCTGGACACCAGTCCAAGCCCTGAGAGCTGTAAAACAATACATTTCTGTCTAAGCCTCCCAGTTTGTGGCATTTTTTGTGCAACAGCCCTAAGAAGCTAATATACCTGGGTTCAGTCTGGACTCTGCAATTGACCAGTGATGCTCACCTGGGCCTATTTCAACTCTCTCAAACCGGCACTATCCAGTAGAAATATAATGTGAGTCACATATATCTTTAAATGTTCTAGAAGCTACATTTAAAAAGTAAAAAGAAACAAGTGAAAGTAACTTCAGCAACATATTTTATTTAACTCAGTATGTCTAATAGATTATGTGAACAGGCAATTAATATAAATGTTAATAAATTATTTCACATACGTTTTTGTTCCAAGGCTTTGAAATCTGGCTTGTATTTTATAACTTGGAGCACATCTCAGTTCAGAATGATCTTATTTAAATACTCAAAAGACACATGATATGCACTGCAGCTCTGACCTTTAGTTCCTATATATGTGACATGAATATAATAATACACCACTCATGGAAACAATGGTGCCTTCCAGACTCTAGAGAATGTCCTAAGAGTTGTGTATGTGTAATGTGTTGTGTTGTGTAAGCACACATGTGATGTGTAAGCAGACTGGTTTACTGAGGCATCTTTAAACTGGAGTTCCCAGAACCTTTGGAAGTGGTTTGCAGAGTTATTCGGAGACTCTCTTCTCCTGCAGCCATGAGGGTGAAAGCTGAGGAGCAAGCACAGGACTTAATTGTAAGAGTAGCAGAGCTTGGACAGGCGCGGTGGCTCACGCCTGTAATCCCAGCATTTTGGAAGGCTAAGGCAGGAAGTTCACATGAGATCAGGAGTTCAAGACCAGTCTGGGCAACATGGTGAACGCCCCCACCACCCGCCAATAAAAATACAAAAATCAGCCAGGCATGTGGGCAGGCACCTGTAATCCCAGCTACTCAAGAGGCTGAGGCAGGAGAATTAATTGCTTGAACCCAGGAGGCAGAGGTTGCAGTGAGCTGAGATCGCACCATTGCACTCCAGCCTGGAGGATAAGAGCAAGACTTCATCTCAGAAAAAAAAAAAAAAGTAGCAGAGCTCCAGAGGAGTTTACATTGTCAACCTTGGGAAGTCTTTTACAGCAATGTCACAGCCAGGATTAAGAAGTGGCAATCTACACCATAACATGGGATACAAAAATCTTGGTTAATACACCTAAGTCTTTCAATTCAAAATTCCTCAAAACCTCTGCGCTGCCACACTTCTTCCCTTCTCCCTATTAAAGGATTGAAGATGATGCAATAAAACATGTGCCTCGCTTCCCCTGACAGCTGTCAGACTGATAACTAGGGTGAAGCCACAGCATAGCAGAGCTGGAATACTGCATCTGCTAGGAATGGAGGGACTGAACCCTAAACCCCTGCAGCACCTGCTGGCACGTACTGGCAGGAACCAGGAAGACATCATGGAATTGGATGCTGCTGGTGCTGAATCAAGGAGGCTAAAACGGAAGCCTGGAGAAGAGGTGATAAGCGTGAGTGGACTGAGTGCGAGGAGCACACTGGCAGGGACTCCACATTGCCAGCATGACTCTTGGACCCTTGAAGAAATAGGTGTCCACAGTGAAGCAGAAAAGTCAAGGCAGAGCAGAATTTAAAACTCAAAACGTAATAGATGTTGATGGGGATGTGGTGAAAAGAGAACACACTGCTGGTGGGAATGCAGACTATCCAACCACTATGGAAAACACTATGGAGATTCCTTAAAGAATTGACAGCACAACTGTCATTTGATCCAGCAACCAAGGGTCTGAAGACTCAGCATTTTCTCAAATAAACATAGAAATAGAAAATAATTAAAACGTAGTTACATAGTTATTCCTATATATAATCATAAACAATCATATGGCTATTCATATGTAATCATAAATATATACATATATAATCTTACTAATAAGTCTCAGGTCAAGAAGTTTGGGACTGAAGTGACACTGGAAAAGAGGTGACCCTAAGGCAAGATGCTCTAAGCCCTTTGTCACACCCACATAAGGGCTGCTGGAGGACACCTTGGCTGTGCGACAGTGTCAGCGCTGTGAAAGCACCTGCTGTTTAGCCAGTTAGGGAAGGAGACGTCCAAGATGGCCACGATGTCTCCTTCCTCAGGAGAGTAAGGAGAAAACTCTGCTCTCCCAAGCTTTTGTAGTAGGCCTGATGGCTGTCAGGGAGACCCACAGACATCCGGGGACTGAATTGTCTCTATGTGGTGCTGTGCTTCAGTGGTCACGTTCCATAGCTGCTTTCAAGTTCTGCTTCTGCACCTGGTTCCTCTTTTTCTTAGAAGATAAGAATTAGTAAAGGTAACATAAATCTTAGTGACCTTGTTATTTCTTAAAAAGTATGAAAAAAGTGCTGATGCCTTAGGTTTTCTCCTCGCCTCAGCTTCTTCAAAGTTGTGGATCCCTGGGCACAAACTGTTTTCTCTTTCTTTGTGTCATATTTCCACTGTTTCTTGTCTCCACACCAGCAGAGAGGGACTCACAGGACACTTTAGGGCTGAACCCTACAGCACCCAAAGGAAAATGAGGCATTATACACAAAAAAGACACTTGCACACACACATTTATAGCAGCACAATCGCAATCGTAAAAACATGGAACTAACCCCAGTGCCCATCAGCCAGGAAGTGGATAAAGACATGGTGGTATACACATACCATGGAATAACACTCAGCCACAAAAGGAACAAGAGTGGCATTTACAACTTGGATCGAGTTGGAGACCATTATTCTAAGTGAAGTTTCTCAAGAATAAAAAACCCAAATATTGTATGTTCTCACTTATAAGTGTGAGCTAAGCTATGAGGACACAGAGGCACAAGAATAACATAATGGACTTGGGGGTGGGGGATGAGGGATAAGACTGGGTACAGTGTACACTGCTTGGGTTGACAGGTGCATCGAAATCTCTGAAATCGCCACTAAGGAACATATTCATGTGATATGGTCTGGCTGTGTCCCCACCCAAATCTCATCTTGAATTGTAACTCCCACGATTCCAACATGTGGGAGGAACCCGGTAAGAGGCGAATAGATTAAATTACGGAGGCAGGTCTTTCCTGTGCTGTTCTCGTGATGGTGAATGAGTCTCACCAGATCTGGTGGTTTCAAAGACGGAAGTTTCTCTGCACAAGCTCTTTGCCTGCCGCCATCCACGTAAGATGTGAGTTGCTCCTCCTCGCCTTTTAATATGACTGGGAGGCCTCCCCAGCCATGTGAAACTGTGTCCAATTGAACCTTCCTTTTGTAAATTGCCCAGTCTCAGGTATGTCTTTACCAGCAGTGTGAAAATGGACTAATATACCATGTAACAAAAAACCACCTGTTCCCCAAAAACTATTGACATTTTTCTTCAAAGTCATGGCGGACACTGGAAATGGCTCAGAAGTAGGTATGCTGGAGCAGACACATGGGGTACGTATGGAAAAGTTGCCGGCTGGAGGACGGTCCATTTCACTGCACAGTGAGATGTCACCTGCCAAGAGGCACTCGTGTCATCAAGGAGTTTGGGGCTGTCCTATAAGGGCAGGATGATGGTAAGAATGCTGTTATACTGCAAAATAAACCATAAGATTCCTAAATAACACAGACCAGATGGCAGTGCTCAGCTGTCATAAGCAAGGTAGAAACAATTATAATAAGCAGTGTCCAGGACCTTGACCCAGAGAAAGCCATGGAGACGGCTATCAGCACATGGGAAGAGGCAGACAGGCAGCCAGTGAGGTTATCACTCAATCTAGTAAGTCAAGAAATATTGAGAACTGACCATCAAATGCAATACCTGCCCCTAGACTGGATCCTGCAAGGGAAAATTGCTACTTTACCTCAAGGGCATTATGGGTCAACTGACAGAACTGAAATGAAGGTGGCAAAATAGATTTAAAAATATGTTATCTTGACTAAAGCCAAGGAAGCACACCCTAACAGACATGGCAGGGGCTGCCTGGTCCCGAGATGCCTGCCTGTGATTTCACCCCGTTTGGTACAGTCTTTCCCTGGCTTCTGGCTCTTTATCAAGTAACATCTCCCCTAAGCTGTTTCTTTTGGTTTTCAGTTAATGTTTTTGTTTTCTTCATCTGATCGTCTTCATTGTGTTGCTTTGCCTTTGATAATCCTCATGACTATGCACCATGTTATGTCATTATTCTCTTTAGTGAGAGCTTTTTATGGCTTGTTTTTTTTGAAGCATAAGCTTTTTCTGGGCCAAGAAGCAGGTGTCGCTCAAAGCTGGTTCTTCCTCTGGCCTCTGTAGGCTCACAGTGTAACGTCATCTGAAAAGTGCGTACCAATTTCTAGCTCACAGACCAGTCATGAGGCTTCTGTGAGATGAAGCTATGGGCCTGGTCCATGGGAATGGCATGGTCAGTTTTTGCTGTTCACATCATCATTGTTACGATTAAAGGAGGAGGAAGGGACTAGAGTAGGAAAGGCGGAAGAATCAAAGTACCTCTTATTTGGAAGAAACTGTTTTAAAGTTCCGTTTGGACACTGGGTCTAATCTCCATGATGGGGATCATCCTCTGTTTAGACATCAGTTATTGTTGCTCATCACCTTATGAGGTTGACCCTTCAATCATGTGCAGCACTCCTTGTACTTGCTTATCATCTGTTGAACTGAAGCCAGTTGCCAATAAACTCCAGGCATTGGCCTTGATTCTTCTACTTGGGAATGGAAAGAGGAAGCTATTGCTCTGAGCAGCTCTTGTTTGTGGAGCTGATGCACTTATTCTCCAGCTGCTGAAGTTACTGCATCCTTGTTAAGGAGTGCCTTTGTTGTCAGAAGTCACCTGTCTTGGAAATACCTGGGAGGTCATGCCCATGCTTCATGGGAGTGAGTGGCATATGTGTGGTCTCTCACTGAGGTACCAGTTCAAATGCCTGGCCATATTTCCACAACTGAGACAGCTCTGAGGAGCCATTTATAATCCAGTGCTCTCCACAGGATCACAGTGAGGATAGTCATCAGCTGAAACACCACCTTAGCTTCACCCTGCTCTACTCTATGCCCTCACTCCCCAAAGTCTCTCCTCTGAGCATTACGATGAAGTAGTCACTTGTACAAAAGTCCCCACTGCAGGCTTAGCTTCAGGAAACCCACATAAGGCACTGATCTGCCTTCTGTCACTACAAATTGGATTTGTAGTAGAGTACAAAGGGAGTCATATAATATGTATTCGTCTATGTCTACCTTCTGTTGTTCAACATAACGATTTTGAAATTCATCCACCGGGTTTGTGTCAGTAATCCCATCTTTTCTTAGTAGGTTATATTCTGTTGTATGGATGTGCCACAGCTTGTTGACCTATTCAGCAGGTGACTATATTTTAACCATGAATTCTGGGGTCATAATAGATCCTTTCATAAATATGTTGAGAGTATATCCATAGCTTTTATAAAAAGCTATCAAGATGATACATTTAATTAGGATATTATATTTTTAGTTTGATTTTGAACTTATGCTAATAGTAAACAATGACACTTAAATTTTAGATTCTGTTCCAAGGTTAAACACTACTCCCTAAAAATCCATTTACTTAGCTATATAAATTTTAACATCTGATATTTCAGCAGACTAATTTTTAAAACCTGAGTAGTTCAAATCAGCTGTCTGCTTCTCTAAACTCTAAATAATTACTGGCTTTCTTCTTTGTGATTTGTGGAACTTGCCTCCTTACTGGCGAATTTCCGGAAACTAATCCTGCTTATTGATTAAATAAGAGTTTTAATTTGGGTTAAGCTGATACTGTTAATTTTTTTTCCTTTGTAAAAAATAAGATTTCTAGTATTGAACATGTGTCAAGTGGTTTGAACAAGCATGACCAGTTTCATGTTTTGTTTGCTTCGGTTTTTAAATTAATAGAACTTATTTCGTTAGAGCAGTTTTAGGTTCAGAACAAAACTGAGAGAAAAGTGGAGTTCCCACATCTACCCTCCCCTCAATACCTTCATCAATATCTGGCACTAGAGTGGCATATGTGTTACAATCGATGAACGGACCTTGACACGTCATCGGCACTCAAAGTCCATAGTAAATGTCGTATATTCTACAGGTTCGAGCAAATGCATGACATGATTTTCACCCTCACAACATCGACAGGATACTTTCGCTGCCCTACACATCTTGTGTTTCACCCATTTATCCCTTCTTCTCTTCCTTTCCTTCTCTCCAAGCCCCAGCAAACCACGGATCTTTTTTACCACGTCTGTAGTTTTCTCTTTGCTGGACTGGCATATAGTTGGAATCACAGTGTGCAACCTTTTCAAGTTGGCTTATTTAACTTAGTAATAAACTTCTGTGGTTCTTCCATGTCTTCTTGTGGCTTGTTAGTTAATTCCTTCTTAGTTCTGAATGTTCCACTGTCTGGATGTCTCACAGTTTATTCATCTACTGAATGACATCTTGATAATTTCCACATTTTTATAATTATAAATAAAGCTGCTATAAACATTTTTGTTCAGGTTTTGTGGTGGGCATAAATTTTTAACTCATTTGGATAAAGAAGCATGACTGTTGGGTTGTAGGTAAAAGCATGTTTCATTTTATAAGAAATTGCCAAACTATCTTCTGAATTGGCCATTCCATTTTGCATTTACAACACTGAGTGAACATTCCTGTTGCTCCATACCCTCATCAACATTTTGCATTTTGGATTTTAGCTATTCTAAAAAGGGTACAATGGTATCTCAATGTTTTAATCTCCAAAACCTTAATTGCATACAATGTGAAGGATCTTTTCCTTCTCTTGTTTACCATCTGTGTATACTTTGGTGGAAGCTCTCAGGTTTTTGAATCATGAAGGAAACATTTACTGCAGGACCACTCCTGTACCCTTTAGTCTCTTTCAGTTTCTCTACTTGCTACATTATCTCTATTTCATAGATGTAGAAAGAGAGGTTCACAGAGGTAAAGATAGGTCTCCAAGCTAGCAAAGACAGAGTTCAAGTTCATGCTCCTTTGTAACCTGCTGGTCTGTGGTTAGACACACCATTTAGAAGCTCATCAACAAATAGGAAGCTCTACAGTCTAATATTTCCCAAATACAACTCTTCCAACTAAACTAGAAGAGATCAGCAGATCAGGAAGCCAGGCTATTCCAACAGGTGGAAGTCTAGCTTTCTATATTTCTGCTGGTCTAGAAATGTTCAATGCAAGGAAAACTTTGGTCAGGTTGGTTTGGGGTTGATATGATTCATATAGAGTTGGTGCTATCTCAATAGTGGCCAAATTGAGTTCTACCCTTTAGAACTGGACCACGGGACTGGTCAAAAGCAGCCTTCCAGGTCACTCCTGAGGTATAAGCATGAGAAGGTGGAATGGCAAGTGTCCTGTGCCTTGTGACACCAGATACTCTGATCAACCACAGTGATGATGCTTCAGAAACAGTCCAAGAAAGCTCTGTGGCTGAGACCCCATTTGGAGTGTCTCTTAGGTGAGAGCTCCAAACTTAGACAAAGTGTGAAAGTGCATCAAAAATCCTAAATCTAGGAAAGTCCATTCTT
This sequence comes from Leontopithecus rosalia, assembly GCA_028533165.1. Lineage (NCBI taxonomy): Eukaryota > Metazoa > Chordata > Mammalia > Primates > Cebidae > Leontopithecus > Leontopithecus rosalia. The sequence goes on from CM052663.1 coordinate 85,116,231, forward strand.
CTTTTTGGCATCCCTCTCAATTTTACTCTACATTTCTTACAGGAAATTTGAAAGCAATGGGTACATTTCTTAAGTATGCTTGGGTGCATTTCCACCAACCGAGTTCCACTTCACCCTGAACTTTATGCCAGGCATATACTGGTCAGCTCTAGGAGGTGGACAGCCCAGCAATGGAACAAACATGTGAAACCATTTTCAGATGCCCCAGCCCATCTCTTCAAAAAAGAGAACCCAGAGGTCTTACCTGGCAGGAAGTATCCTAGGGAAAGTGTCAGCCCCAGAGACAGGCATCCATCCACCCGGGGAGTCACCTGCTGGAATATAACCCACCACCATCAAATTTGCAAGCTCCACCTTTCAAGAGAATTTCTAGTAAGTACCCTCTGAAACAAGGTACACAGAGAAATAACTTCGAAACCTAACAACTAAGCCCAGAAAGTTAAAAGGCAGGAAAGGAATTCAGAGACAGAGCAGGAGCACCAGGTAACAAAACATACAAATTTAAACAAACAAAAAGAGGAAAACGTTTCCCTTGAGAAGAAATGCAGCAGCAGCAGCTACCGCCCTTCAGAGAGCAAAGCTGAGTCCAGCCTCGGATCTGGAGAAAGCAGAGGAGGTGGGTAGGGGCTGGGAGAAGAGAGAAGCTGTACCCTGCAGAAGGCTGGTGGCTGGTCCTGAAACTGCTTAGGGGCAGGGGTGGGCCTCTGTGGGGAGGAGGAAGATGGGCAGGACTCTGAGAAAGAGACAGGGAAGGAAAGGGATTGAGTGAGTTATTAGGGTGTGGGGTGATCCAAAGAAGCGGGGGAGAGGGTAACAGCTCCCTGTCAACTGGTAGTTTTGATCCTTTTACAGTCTGGGGTGAAATGACCTTTTCCTTTTCAGGTCACTGGAAAGTTTGAGGCCAGCAGGACATGGTTTGGAAACAAGGGAGTGGGGAGCATCTTCTCTTTACCTGGGTCTCAGATCCCCAATCCCAGCCCCTCTGCATCTTCTATCAGAGCAGAGTGAAGAGAGGCTGCCTTGACCCATGTACCGGGCACCAGCTATAAGCCAGGGGTTCTTCCAATAGGTGGCCTGGGGCAGGGGAGAGACCTGTAGTTTTGGATAAGGACATTAAAGGTCAGAAAGAGCCACATAGCAGTGCCAGGGCTTCCTCCAATAGGACACACACAGATGGCCTCAGGCAACTTTTGTTCTCAACCATCCTTAAAAGGAGCCTCTAGAAGCATTTTAAATTAGATAAGGAAGTGGCTTAACTGAAATGACCTCCCAGCCCATGCCACTTGCAATGAAGCTCCTAAAATCATAAATTTTTTTTTAACTTGTTCCTGCATAGCAACAGATTCATGAATAGATGTTGTGGGCTCATGTTGTGAACACAGAATTCTCCGCCATCTGGCCTCTGCCACTCTCCTGCCTTTTTTCTAGCCACTTCATTGACGATTCATCCCACAAGTGTTTGCAGAGCTCCTGACTCATGCCAGGCTCAGTGCCAGGTCCTGCCCAGTGTGCTGGGGAGACAAGCACTGGCACATCATTTTGATACAGACAGATGAGCACCCAACTTCTCAGAGTCACCGGTGGGGGGACATGAAGGAGGGTGTGATTACACCTGCTCGGTCTGCATTCAGGGGCTGCATGGGTCAGTGTTGTGCAGCTGTGTGCCAAGGGCTTTCAGGCGCTGGGTTGTCCTGGGCAGGAGGCTGGCATCAGGATGGGGAGACAGGCTGAAAAATGAGGCAGTGAAGAAGTCTCACCCATCTACTCCAAGCTGTAGGATGCATGTATAAAGAAAACAGTTGAGATGGAGAATGACCAGAAGGGCTGGGGTGAGGACCTGAAATTCAAGGCCCAGGAAAGGCCTCTCTAAGGAGACAGTAAACTAAGAATGGTTGGAAGCTCCTCCTGTGAAGGAGGAATCGGGGCTCAGAGGGTGACTGCAAGTTGACAAAGGCTGGGGCCTTTGGAGCAGAGAGCAGGGCTCAAGTGCTGAGCTGAGGACACCCTGTGGCCTGAGGCTGTGGGTGCTATGGCTCTAGATGAGGCTAGACTGGGGAACAGGGCACAGACGTGGGGCTGGTCAGGCCTGCAGAGGGTGGGCTTGGCCTGTGCCCTGTCTGAGCACAATCTACTGCAGGGTGCCCAGGAGGCCTCGCCTCTCTGCAGCCCTTGTGGCCTGAGGCCAGGGCAGGTGCAGCAGGAGAGTGCAGGATGGTGGCTTCTCTCCCGGAGGCTCCTGCCAGCTTGATGCCCTCAGGTCTCTCCCCTTCTCCCAGGTTCCAACCTCTCAGCCCTGGCTGTGCATGTCCAGGCCCCGCTGTGGGCAGAGCTCGAACCCCCTCAGCAGTCTACAAGTCACAGGGCCCCCTGTCTCCCCACTGGCGACAGAGATACCAACGTCCAGAGCCAAACCAAGCCTCTCCTCCTTCCCACTGCACCAGCCAGTAACCAAAGGCCTGACAAAGAGAAACGCTCCTCGAAGGCCCGGTTGGATGTTCACCATCCACGCATGCTCTACTCACTCCTCTTTGCAAAAATCAAATTTCCCTGCAAAAAATGGAGCCATGGGTTCTGAAAATGTCCTAAAGTTCTAGGAGATATTTACTTTGCTTATCTCAGCCTCTTCCCTGCTGACAGCTGGTAAGACAGAAGGCAGAGACAGGCAGCCTCTAGGGAGACAATGCCTGGAAGCGTGTATCTTGCTGACACCAGCAGCATCTGTCTGTAGCTTTGAACCAACGCAGAGGGGTACAGCCACTCACTCCTCCTTACCAGGGCATACAACTCTCACCTCCTTCTTATGGGCTGATCCTAGTTCAAAAATCATGTGCCTGTGTGTGTGTGCACACATGTACACACTTAAATACTACATATTCCTTAGTTCATGTCCTTTGCAGGGACATGGATGAAGCTGGAAACCATCATCCTCAGCAAACTAACACAGGAACAGAAACCCAAACACTGCATGTTCTCATAAGTGGGAGTTGAACAAAGACCCTACATGGACACAGGGAGGGGAACATCACACACTGGGGCTATGGGAGGTGGGGTGGAGGGTAAGGGGAGGGAGAGCATTAAGACAAATACCTAATGCATGTGGGGCTTAAGACCTAGATGATGGGTTGATGGGTGCAGCAAACCACCACGGCACATGTATACCTATGGAACAAACCTGCATGTTCTGCACATGTGTCTCAGAACTTAAAAAGCAAAACCAAACCATATATTCTTAAAGGAGATGACAACAAATGTACCTTTTTTTCTTTTTCTCCCAGATGCCAAGGTAAATTTTCCAAAAATTATTTTAAAATAATAGCAAGAAAATATTAACAAAAACACCTGATTATTGTAAACAAGTAGAAGGAAAGTCTTGCATGGGCTGAGGCTGGTTACAAGTCAGTGTCTATGTGGATGTGGGAGTCTGAGATTTATAAGGGGAGAAGGGGGTATGAGGTGGGCCAAGCTTTTTGTTTTCTCTGCTGCTGTTTGACTTTTGCTTTAGTTTGATTTGGTTTTCCTTCCAGCAAGAGTCGAAGCTCTGTGGAGTGAGCACCAACACATCTTTCTTTACGAGAGAGACTCAGAAAAGCACAAGTATCTGAGCCAGGCTCAAGCGGGCTTGGAAAGGTGCAGAAAACCCAAGGAGCAGAATTTTTCAGAACTGAATTTTCTTGTGAAAATGGAGCCATGGGTTCAGAAATGTCTTGAAGTCAGGGGTTCCGTTCACTAACTTTGGGACATTTTCAGAGCCTACGGCTCTATGGTTACAGGGAAGTGTGGTCAAATTGGTCAGTCGAAGGCTCTGCTGAGCCACTGATACTTCCTAGACCCCTGAAGCCTCATTTCTTCCTCTGTAAAATGGGTATTGCAGCAAAATTGCTCTTCAAGATTGCTGGGAAGACAGGATGAGGTGTACTGGTCACCTGACCTCAATCAAAGTGATTCAGCCAACACGTGTGCCTCTTGTAGCTCCCATTGGAATAACCATGTCAATCAAGGTGATTCAGCCAACACTTGCGCCTCTTGTAGTTCCCATTGGAATAACCGTGTCAATCAAGGCGATTCAGCCAACACGTGCGCCTCTTGTAGCTCCCATTGGAATAACCGTGTCAATCAAGGCGATTCAGCCAACACGTGCGCCTCTTGGAGCTCCCATTGGAATAACCGTGTCAATCAAGGCGATTCAGCCAACACGTGCGCCTCTTGGAGCTCCCATTGGAATAACCGTGTCAATCAAGGCGATTCAGCCAACACGTGCGCCTCTTGGAGCTCCCATTGGAATAACCGTGTTTATCACAGCAGCCTTATTGTTTGGTTTAGGTCCCACCAGCCAGGTGAGGGCTGCTAGTCACTGTCTCCCCAGAGGCTTCCTGTCTGTGCCTCCTGTCTTATCAGCTCTCATCGAGAGAGACTGAGATGAACTAAGTAAAGGTCTCCTAGAACTTCAGGATGCTTTCAGGACCCATGGCTCTATTTTTGCGGGGAAATTTCATTCTGCAAATTTTTGTTCTTTGGGTTTCACTCACCTATAAGGTGCCAGTGAAAATACCTGCTTGGGGGAACTTGTCAGAGGAAAACTTCTAAAAAGGAAACATCTTACTAACATCCCCATCAAAGAACCTACCACACTATGGGCAAGATTGTAAAATCCACTCATTCAACAAATAATCAGTGTCTTAGTCCATGTTAGCTGCTATCACAAAAATACCATAAACTAGGGGGCTTTTACACAACGAATGTACTGCCTTAGTTCTGGAGGCTCAAAGTCCAAAGTGAAAGTGCCAGCCGATTTGGTTTCTATAGATGGCCTGCTCTGTGGCTCAAAGATGGTGCCTTCTTGCTATGTCCTCATGTGGTAGAAGGAGCCAGCTAGCTCTCTGGGATTTCTTTTATAGGGCGCTAATCCCATTCAGGAGGACAGAGCCTTCCTGACTCAGCTTCCAAAGTCCCACCTTCTAATACCATCACATCAGGGACTAGGTTTTAACATAGCACTTGATTCTGGGGAACACAAGCATTCAGACCACAGCAATAAGTACCAGACACCTACCATGTGCCCGCACTATTCCAGGAGCAAGGAACAGAACTGTGAACGTGTGAAAAGGGACACGGGGTTTCAAGGTGTTCATGTTTAAGTGTGGATATCTGGGTAGACGGGCAATAAGCAAGGAGGCACAGATGTGAACAAGATAGTAACAGCTGCTGCTGGGAGCTGCAATGTGATAGCAGGTAGAGAGGGGCATCGGGGCAGCCTGAGACTGGAGGGTCCACCTGGCCTCTTGAAATTCACGAACTACCATCTGGGGACAGGAGATAGTATTGTCGAGTGAACCCCAGCGGGGCTGGATTCAGGGTGGGGAGAGTAAGAAGAGCAGAGACCCAAGTAATGAATGTTGCCAGGCAGTATCCCATGAGGATGGAGTGACCCAAACCAGAAAAAAGACCACCATGATGCAGGGAGTCTGCAGAGGGAAGCCCCTGCAGAGAAACAGCCCTGGTGGGAGCACTTGGCATGTTGGGAAGAATAAAGTCTCCCCCAAAAACATCCATGCCCTCAATCCTGGAACCTGTAAATATAGGCACCCTTAAAGGGTCACAGGGACTGTGGAGAGGTGATTAAGGATCTTGTGGTTGGGGGGACTATCCTGGATTACCTGAGTGACCCAGTGAAATCACAAGGGACTTCATAAAGAGGAGGCAGAAGGGTTGGAGTCAGAGAAGATGTGACAGTAGAATCAGTGGCCAGAGAGAAGATGCTAAGACTGACAGTGAAGCTAGAGGAAGGGGCCAGAAGCCAAGGAATGTAGGTACCTTCCAGAAGATGAAAAACAAGGAAATTGCCCCTCAATTCACACCTCTGGAAAGAATGCAGCCCTGCCAACACCTTGATTTCAGTCCAGTGATACCTGTTTAGGACTTCTGGTCTCCCAAACTGTGAAACTACATTTGTGTTGGCTTAAGTCACTGAATGATATCTTACAGCATCAAAAGAAAACAGACATTTGGTAACTGTCCCTGGTGAGAGAGCATTCAGATGCCCATGATGAGGAGAGAGCAGAGGGATCTTGGTGCCAACAAGAAGGAGCAGGGACACGCATCAGAGAAAAGACAGCTTTGTCAAGGGTGACCATGCAAGCAGTCACCTGACGTCCCCTCCCTCTTTCCTGCTCCACTCCTGCAGTCCACCTGTAGTCACACAGGAAAGAAGGATGTGGGAGGTGTTCATGGGGTCGGTGTTGGAGGACTGGGGAACATGTTCTTCCTTCTCATGCCAAATTGCTTGAGACCACACTCTCCTACTCTGGGGGTAAAGGAAAGGAAGAGGACTCTGAATCTAATAAGAAATCCAAGTTTTGAAATGCCATAGACTGACTGTCTACTGGAGAAACTCGCAGGTGAAAGGATACAATGTCTAGGATTGGCTTCTCAATATAGCCCCACGCCCCAAAAAAATCAGGGGGAAGTCGGGACAAGATGATTAATGATAATCACTGAAACTTTTCAGTGAAGGTGTTGGGAACACCATCTGATTAGCTCCACTCTTGTTCATGTTTGAAATTTTCCTTAGTAAAAGGGTATGGTTATTTCTGGAGTTAGGAACCAGAAACTCCATGAGTTTGTCAGTTCATGTGGGACTGCAAAAATGAAGAATGGATATGTAGTAACAGGAAGAAAATAGAATTGTTTATTTTTAAAATAACAGAACAGGCTTAAAATCAGGAACTGATTTATGGGTGAAACTGGCTTGAAATGCTTATAAAGAGCCTGTTTTGGGGGAAGAAGCTGAAACCTGAGATCAACATAAATTGTTTACTAGGGCCCCACATCCAAAATAAACATGACCCCCTCTTCTTTGGATTCTTGTGATCTTGTCAGTGAAAAAGAAAACATATACATGAAATGATTACAAACATACAGAACACATATGAAATTTCCCTGTGAGTTTATTTTCATGTCTTAAAGAAACGACATTTGGTTCAAACAGTCGTAGATTATCTGGAATCACCAGTGGTGCTAAGATACACGAGGGGAAAAATGTGATTAGATTCACTTGCAAGCCATAATTCAATTTCTAAAATTATTTTCACTCAGTAGCATATTTACAAGTGATATGTATTCACCACAGAAAAAATACAAAATTCAGACAAAAAAAAAATCATTCAGCCCTGATCCCATCACCAGAAAGGAAATCATAATTCGTGCTTACAGTATACTCTCGTAGACCATTTCCATATGAGATACTTATTCAAATGGCATAGATAACCCTGGTCTTTATTGCAGCACACAGCCCCTCTATACTGTGGGCTTTGCTCTTTATCAGGCTTGCTGGGTAGAGGTTGTCTTCTGTAAAATCTAGGTCTCACCAGGGTTTGGCAGAGCCTCACTTTTTAGCTATTTTACTTCATAGGAAAAGGTTTCTAAGACAAACCTAAGATACATAACAGATTTCTCAGGGAAGGGGGCACAGGAAGAAAGTATCTCGCCATGGTTGAAGCAGAAGTGAGAGGTTCCGTGTTTGGGCCTCGATGGTTCTAATTGGTGGGCAGTAAGGCAGCTTCCACAGGTGAGAACACTGGCCTAATAGACACTTCTCAGAGAACTAAGCTTGGCCACTCCTGATGTGGCCTTGCAAATACTCGTTTCTCTCATTTTGCAGATGAAGAACCTGGGATGCAGAGAGGGGAAGAGAGGGGCCGAAGACTAGGCAACGTATCATAGGGGCCCAGACTGCAGAAGAGAGAACTTGGCACCGCTTGATGCCACCTTCACGGAGCCCCACCCTGCCACTGTGCACCTCTGCAAGCAGGTGCACAGGCCTGGGGGAGCACAGGGATTCTGGATGTGTGGCTCTGTGTGGGGCCTCCCAAGCTGCAGCTTGCCTTCCCCAAGGTCTTCTGGCCTGACTTCTCCATCCCCCCAACCACTGCCCTCGCTGTCTCCACCCAGCTAAGTCCTTCCCTCTAACAAGAGGACATGCCCAGAATACCCCTGCCCCACCACCTTCACCCTCTTCAGGACCTTTGACTATGCGGAGTAGCTGTCTGATGCCACAGATGCATTGACCCCCACCTTTATAGGAAAAACACCAACCCATCTTTTTTTTCTTTTTTGAGACGGAGTTTCACTCTTGTTACCCAGGCTGGAGTGCAATTGCATAATCTCGGCTCACTGCAACCTCTGCCTCCTGGTTTCAAGCAATTCTCCTGCCTCAGCCTCCCTGGTAGCTGGGACTATGGGCGCGCACCACCATGCCCAGCTAATTTTTGTATTTTGAGTAGAGACGGGGGGGTTCGCCTCATTGACCAGGGTAGTCCCAATCTCTTGACCTCGTGATCCACCCGCCTCAGCCTCCCAAAGTGCTGGGATTATAGGCGTGAGCCACCGCGGCCGGCCAACACCATCCCATCTTTAACTTTTCTTGCTGCGTCCACTCTTGACAGGTGTCCCAGCCCAGTCTTGCTAGTTCCTGAGTCTCAGTCTATCCCCTGCCCCAACCCAGGCTTTAACACCAGAAGTGGGGCTGGGGCAGAATGTCTACTGAGCACAAGACTTAAAGGTAAAAAGGAAAATGTGAGCCACAAACCTTGTTTAACTGGGATGGCATCACCACAGCCCTGTTGCTTAGTTAAAATGGCCACATCTGAACACCCCATCCACCTTCCCCCTGCCCACCACTGTCCTTTCTGTCTGTGAGTTATGGAAGATTGAGCTTTGCCTTCTTCCAGGTCCAATTTCCAGCCTCAGTGCAGGCCTAGCACAGATACCACCCTTCATAAAACGGCACTGCTGCCCTATTGGCTCTTTAGCCCCCAAGCTGCTTTATTTTATCCTTTACCCTTTATTGGCAATTATGACGCAATCTATTTGTGCACTTATTACTTTAATATCTGTCCCCTCACAGGGCAGGTGGTGGTTTTCCTCATTACCAGATTCTCAGTACCTACAAAGTAGCTGGGCACATGGTAGACCTGTCTATAAATCTATAAATGGACAACTGAATGAATGAGTGGTTGAACTTAATGATGTATTCAGTTGACAGTCTATAATCCTTGCTGTCCTTACACATTTATGACTATGACATAGCCCAATAAACTCACGAACCATAAAGAAGAGGGAAGGCATACATCTTCCATAACACCTAGCAAAGCTGCCAGGTACACAGCAGGTGCTTCATAAGAGCTTGTAACTTACTGCTTTTAGCTAACTTACAGAATGCATTAGGATGCATGGGTTGTTTCTTAGACATCAGATAAAATCATCTTTCCCCCTTGTTTTATAGAAGGGAAAATCAAGAAATAAGTTGAACGAATCTCCCTCATATAGCAAGAAGTGAAATGGAAACCACAATTTACAAATGAACTGCATCCTAATTGACATTCTATCAAATTACAAATTATTTGAATTATGAATAGCACACAAAGTAAGCAAAAATTGCTTTCATATAAACTTGCCTAGTTTATAAATTCTAGCCAATCTGTCTGAACCACTCTGTAACTAAGCCTTGTCTGGAAACCACCTGTAAACTCTCCCATTCCGAGATGATTCAGATGTTTTGTTCACAAGATACTCGTATTAAACCTGGCTTCTATGGCTACCAGTTCCCCTGGTGGTCTTTGTGTGGGGGCTTCAACAAAGGTAATTACCTTTTAAAACAATGGGTCTTATACCAAGAATCTTTTTAAGCCTTGCAGCCTTGAAAGCCCATGATTTCAGTGCTTTCCTTGATAATACCAACTTCCTCTCTGCTACATTTTCTTTTCAACAGTAGAGAAAATTGCACATAAAGATGAAATTTTTGGTTTAAATCCATTTGTTTCTTTCCAGAAAATTGCATGCTTCTCTTTTAAGAAACTACATCTATGTCTAGCAAAACATAGGGTCAGGTTTGCAATGCCTCTTTGTACCTGAAATCTGGGTTCTCCCAGTTTGGAGAGAATAATCAGTTACCTGGAGTCCTGATCTCATGCACAGCCAGCTCTTACGTGCCTAAGGCCTCACTCCATGTCTGGGTCCGAGGCAGCAGCTCACAGGGGGTTTTGCACAGTGAAAGTATCCTTCAAAGGCTCTGGGGCAGTCTCCACCAATCTTCGTGTTAGGGCCCACATAAAGGTAGATGCAGCAGAGGCTTCAGGTGACATCTGGGCAAAAGAAGTTACGACTGACTACATCCTGAATAGAGTGCTTTTCTCCAGGGCCCTGACAAATCTTTTGTTTTAGCCTTAATGGGATAAAGGGCACCCAACCCTCAATTTCCTCTGGAGGTGGGGCATGAGAAGGGTTTGGAACGGATGATCATGATCAAGTCATGAAAATCCCTCACCCCTACTCAATCCCAGGCCGTGCTCTCACCAACCATTTGAGGGATGCTTTTTAAAATATAAACCAAGTTGCATCACCCTTAGTGAAAACCATTCAAAGCCTTCGTTTTTCAAAGAAAGTCAGATCTCAAGCCTCCCAAGGAGCTGGGACTACAGACGCATGCCACCATACCTGGATAATTTTTGTATTTTTAATAGAGACACAGTTTGTGTCTCACCAGGTTGGCCAGGCTGGTCTCGAACTCCTGGCTTCAAGTAAGTTGGCTTCAAGTAAGTTGGCTTCACAATCCCAAAGTGCTGGGATTTCAGGCATAAGCCAGTGTACCTGGCCTCTTACAATATGTTTTTTTGTCATCTAAAATTTCCAGTTGAATGTGAGATCCCTAAGAGCTGGTGATTTGTTCCCTGGCTTCTTGTCAACCTCACCATACTCAACTTGCTCCAGCTGCACTGTTCTTCCCAGACACCGGTCTCTCCCGGCTCTAGGGTCTCATCTGCTGCTTTGTCTTCCAGTGTCTCACCTGTCACCTTGTCTAGCTCTCCTTCCCTGACCTCTTTTTCACCAACACCCACATCACACCCCAGTTCCTTACCACGTTTGTCTTTCCTTTACAGTAATCGTCACTTCTTACAATGCTTTTTTTGTTTGTTTTCTTTTTTTGAAATGCAGTCTCACTCTGTCGCTCAGGCTGTAGTGCAGTGGCATGATCTTGGCTGACTACAATCTCCACCTCCCAGGTTTAAGCAGTTCTCTTGTCTCAGCCTCCTGAGTAGCTGGGACTACAGGCACATGCCACTACGCCCAGCTAATTCCAAAAGATTTTAAAGATCCTCTTTTTGTTCTAAGATTCTTTTATTTCTAAAAAGCTTGTGGGACAGAAAGCTGAAAAATAAAATTCAAGCAGTTCAGAGTTCCCTTCTGCCCTGAAGAAGAAAAAGTAGTGTCTCTTTCTATTTCCCATTCAAATTAAACCAAAAGAGACTGCCACTAACTTGCACTTCTCAAAGCCACCTGGACACACTTGGGGTCAATCTCTTCACCCACATGCAGCCCAGATGTTTAAGTGGATAGAAGGATATATCAAGATGCATAAATGACTCAGATCTTGAGCCCCCTGCCCACTCCTGCCATTGGCTGTGTTCCCTCCTCCTGGAATTTGTGGCATCCCCATGGGTAACCTACACATGTCGTGGATCAGCTGCCTTCTCACCACCAACTGGCAGCCTCGGGGCTCTATAGCACCTGGACCTGACACTGTGACGAAGAAGCGTCGGTGGCCTCTATCATACCATTCTTGCTTGCTGAGCTGCCATGGTGCCCTGGCCTTGCTCTTCCCTGAGTGGGAGATACATCCCCACTGCCCAAGGATGTCATCCCATGATGCTCATGGGCCTATCTGTTCAGAAGTGAGGAGAAAGTCTGTGCAGAAGACGGCAAAAGCAGGTGGCCGCCATCTGTATTTTGGCTCCGTTTCCAGTCCTACCTCTGCCACTTGGGTCACACTGCACATCTGACCTCTCCTACCCTTTTTGAGCCTCAAGGTTCAGAAGGATACAGCGTGACTGGCTCTCATCACCTGGTTCTTCTTGTCCCTGGTGTGCTTACTGTGAGCCTTCTGTGAGCTAAACAATTTACATTCATTAATGCTATTTTATCCAATGACAACCCCTCAGCGTGAATATTCCTATTTTAAGAGAAGGAAACTGAGTTTCAGAGGTTATCTGGTCCACAGTCTCACAGCTAATCAGTGGCTGAGCCATTTTATGGTTTTGAAATTAATCAAGGAACATAGAATGTCGAATGTAAACATGAAAACTTCTCATTTTTTCTAGCACCTAGTAACACAGTCTATATAGACAGAGATAAATGCACAGAATGTTCATCTTGGCACTATTTACAATTATGAAAAATTGGCAATAACCTAAACATCAACACGAATAATGAAAACTCTCTAATGATGTATTGGGCAGTCATCAGGACTAATGGTGTAGCGCCGTGCTGATTTCCATGTGAATTTGTCTAATGCACACTGCTGATGTAAAAGACCAATTAGAACAGGTCCCTCCCTATTATTCTCTAGAAGTTAACAACATGTATCTTCTATAGCTATACAGGTCTTTTCAGCATGTTTGAAGGCATTTAGACACAGACACAGGAGCAATAAAAAGAGAAACTCTTTATCAAACAGGAGCAGACTATACACACACTATTCTACCACTCCTCTTTCCCACCTAAGAATCCTGGGCAGCAGGTTCAGCTGATTTAGATCTACATTGTTATTTGAAGTGGCCACATTATACCCTATTTGTTTATAGATGCATTGATCCAACATTGACGGAATATTGCCAATTTCTTGCCCATACTAAGCACCAGGAAGCTGTTCTCAGACAGTTTAATATATTGTCGTTTAGTTCTCTCTTCCCCATTGATGAATTTTCTTTTCCTGTTACAAACAACACCACAGCAGTCAGCCATACATGCATGTGTCTTGCTTTGTTTTATGTCTCTGAGATAAATTCCTAGAAATGGCATTACTTGGTCAGAGTGTAAACACAGCTTCAACTTCAACAGGATTTTTTTTCTCTGAACATCTTAACTGGTAGAGTTCAATCAATAAAGGACTGTGGACTTTTTCCTATGCAGGGGAAGAAGCCAAGCCGGGTGACTTTGGAACAGAGAATTTTGTTTGTAAAGCAGGGCATATAGCAAAAGGAAAAGGTAGGAAACTACAGCATAATAAGCACAAATTAAGTACTCCAGCACATTGCATAGATCACCAAATGTTTGTCTTTCAACAAATGGAATTCCCAAGGAACAATGTATAAAAGGTATAAAAAAAGTAGTTTGAAATGAACCAGTGTGAGATCTGTCATTCTTGCATTCTACAGCTGAGGACCCAGAAGCCAACATGTGAAAACCTTGCTCAGTTCCACCCAGACTGCCGGTATTGGTCCATTTTCATGCTGCTATAAAATAAATACCCAAGACTGGGTAATTTATAAAGAAAAAGGTTTAATGAACTTGTAGTCCCATATGGCTGGGAGGCCTCACAATCATGGTGGAAGGTGAAGAAGCGAAGTTATGTCTTACATGACGGCAGGCAAGAGAGCATGTGCAGGGGAACTGCCCTTTATAAAATCCTCAGACCTCATGAGACTTATTCACTGTCATGAGAACAGCATGGGAAAAATCTGCCCCCATGATTCAATTACCTTCCACCGACTCCCTCCCATGATACATGGGGATTATGGGACTACAATTCAAGATGAGATTTGGGTGGGGGCACAGCCAAACCATATCAGTGCCCATGATAGGGTTGCTGTCCAGAGGCCAATATGGGCACCTGCAGGACAGGTGAGAGGGAAGGAGCCTGGGGCCATGAGATGAGTGGGGACTTCGCTGCAGTTCTGCCCTTCCGTGATGGAAGTCTGCAGAGTGAGAGCCATGAAAGCAAGAAAGAATCATAATCATGTCCGTGGCTTCCAAAGAGAACCCTGAGCTATGGAGTAGCGTTACCCATCCCTCTTGCTCAAGGAAAAAAATCAACTTTTTAGATTGCACATCCTCTCTGTACTGTAGATATTACTCTTCCTCCCTTCTCTGCTGTGCGGGCATCCTGTGCCCTGGTCCACTGGCTGGGCAGTATTGATCATTTTGACAAGTGGCATCAGCTGGCATCTCCTGTCTGGCTCTCACCCACCTTCACCAGGAGAAGGAAAGGGTCTTGAAAACATTTAGAGAAGGAAGAATAAGAGAAGTGGAACCGTGGAACCCATGGTGAGCTGGAGACACTGGCTCGGAAAGGACCATTGGATGCATCTCTTCAAACTCCCATATTCAGTGACAACAACTTGTTAGGAGCTTGAATTTGGCCGCGGTGGGAACATTTACCTTATAGACTTTTGGGTCTAGTAAGAGGTCCTTCTGTTCTCTCCCTTCTGTTTTCTCCAGTGGCCAGCTCCCCATCTCATCCACCTCAACTTTCCTCTGTCCAGTGTCAGTGGTGCAGCTGCTGGGGCCTCTGCAAGTGAAAGGCCTGCCTTCTGCACCCAGGTCTGCAGCTAGCTGGGGGAATGATTCCCCATCCCGTGAATGGGGGAGAAGAGACGGTGAGGAATTCCCACTTCACATTTCCCTTGTCTGTTGTTCTTTCCAAATATTTTCAGGATGTTTTCACCTGGCCAACATGGCGAAACCCCGTCTCTGCTAAAAATACCTTGAGGCACCTTGAGGATTAGTTTGTGGGGTTTTGGTGCCATTTTGGCAAACATACTTCATAAAGTTTACATAAAAGATTCAAGCTGCAACTCAGGGCAGCCAGGACTATGGCTGAGTCCTGCATTCGGTAGGGGGAGACTTCTCTGAAGGGAATAATCTGTCTGAAACTAGGACAAGGAGAAGTTCACGAGGAAGGAGATGGTCCAGCTGGGACCCCAAGGATGAAACGGAATGTTCAGGTTGGCAAGCTACTGATGGATAGTCCCAGAAACCAGGCAGCATCTCTTAGTAGCTGATTGAGGATTTGAATCGGGACTTTTTGCCAAGGACTACAACCCACCCCTCTGTCATATTCTGGATACTTCCGTAACAAGCACCCGCCCCTTTCTTAACAGTGTACACGGGATTTTACTCACTAGCCCTGGTGGGGCAAACTCCTTACAGCAAGCCCAAGAGCTCCATGTTCAGGTAGTATTTTAACAGTTGTGTGTATACCTTCTAGACTTTTCTCTGTGCTCATATAATTAGTGCTGGTCTATAAACAATATATTGTAGTGCATATTTTTTAGATATGCAAGTTGGCTTCTTTCTATCAAGAGAAACAAGCAAGTTGCAATGTAATAAGTAATTACATTTTTTGGGTTTTCGTCCTGCCACAAAGAATGCTGCAAAGACATTGTGCATGTATTCTTACATGCTGGCAATTTTATTTCTATAGTATATAGCCCCTAAAGTGGATCATTGGTCAAAAGTTAGATGCATTTTTAATTTCCAGAGAACAGATTACTTTCTGCAGTGACTATAGTAATTTATAATCTCATCAACAATACATGAAATGTCCTTTTATTCTAATCCCTTGCCAGCCATGAATTTTATAAATCCTATTAATTTTCATCAATCGAATGGTAAGAAGTCATATCTCATAGTTAATTATGCTCCTGTGTCCCTGACTCTGAGTGAGGCTGGGCATGTAGCTGACTCCTGCTGAGGCAGCAGCTGGGTAAGGTCACTGTGGTAGTGCAGCGGGGGAAGCTAGTGCCTGTAAGTCAGGAACTTCACGCCCCTATATGCACACTGTGGCTTCCCCTACCAGGTCTGTGGCAGATGGCTCCAGTCAACTGTGGCTTCCTCTTCTTTTGTCAGTAAAGAAAGCCTGAGAATCCTTCCTTAGCAATAGTACACACGAGAAATGGGAGTCCCTGTGTGCTGCTGGTGGAAATGGAAAATGGTGCAGTAGCTATGGAAAAACAGTATAGCAGCTCTTCAAAAAAAGTAAAAATAGAATTATCAGATGATCCAGCAATCCACATAGAAGCACTGGGATGGAGGCAAGCCAAACACCCAGCCATGAATAAACAAAAGGCATCATGCTGTGGTACATCTGTACAATGGAATGACATTCTGCCTTAAGAAGGAAGCAAATTCTGTCACATGCCACAACATGGAGGAACCTTGAGGACATGACATTAAGTGAAGTGAATCAGCTACAGAAGGACAACTACATGATTCCACTCATATGAGGTATCTAAAGTCATGAAATTCACTGGGCATGGTGGCTGACACCTGTAATCCCAGCACTTCAGGAGGCCCAGGCAGGCAGATCACCTGAGGTCCAGAGTTCGAGACCAGCCTGGCCAACATGGCAAAACTCTATCTCTACTAAAAATACAGAAATTACCTGGGCATGGTGGCAGACGCCTGTAGTCTTAGCTACTTGGGAGGCTCAGGCAGAATAGCTTGAACCCAGGAGGCAGAGGTTACAGTGAGCCAAGATCACGCCACTGCACTCCAGCCTGGGCAACAGAATGAGACACCATCTCAAAATAAAATAGAATAAATCAATAAAATCATGAAATTTATAGAGATGGAAAATAGAATGGTGCTGACCAAGAGCAGGAAGGAGGAGAGCAGAGCGAATGAGTTCATAAATAGTTTCACTTTCACAAGATGAAATCTTTTGGTGATCTGTCCCACAACAACATGCACATATTTAACATGACTGAACAAAATTACCATCCTAACCATTTTTATATGCTTTCTAAGATTAAAAAATATATTAAATCTAAAAGGATATATAAGCAACTTCATGTCAACCATATTTTAAAAACTAGGCAAAGTAGACAAGTCTTGAAGAAAAATTTTCCATCATTCACCCAAAGAGAAATAGAAATCTGAATTGTGCCATCTGTATTGAGGAAAATTTATGTTAAAATCTTCCCTTAAGATCCCAAGCTCTGATTATTTTACAAGTAAGATGAAGCTTTCAAGAAACAACCAACAGACAATATAAATAGGTCAATTACATGTCATATTAAAAGGTGAGTGTTCTTTGCCCAGACATAAAACAGGGAAGCAAGAGGTATATGAGAGAGTTCATCTAAGACAAGGTGGCCAGGGTTTGACTCCCTAGAAACACGACATCTGAACCAAGACTCAAAGGGGTAAGGTGATCAGTGCTGCTATAGGAGACCCCCGGAGAATAACCTATGCCAGGTTTCCGAGGCAGGAACTAGTCCTGCTTCCTTTGTCGACTTCCTCTTCTCGGGGTGTCAGGTCCTTGCAGGTGGGACTTTGTGTTTCTGCTCACTCTCCCTGCTCATAGAAGAGTACTGACACAGGTAACAGAAGAGGTGATCTGAAGGAATGGCTGAGTCTGAAGTTTATATGCAAAGTACATAGAGAACTTCTAGGCCAGGCGTGGTGGCTCACACCATAATCCCAGCACTTGAGAGGGGAGGACCACCGGAGGCTGAAGCAGGTGGATCACTTGAGGCCGGGAGTTCAAGACCAGCCTGGCTAACATAATGAAACTGTGTCTCTACTAAGAACTACAAAAATCAGTAGGGCATGGTGGTGCACACCAGTAGTCCCAGGAAGCTGAGGCAGGAGACTAGCTTGAACCTGGGAGGAGGAGGCTGCAGTGAGCCAAGATCATACCACCGTACTCCAGCCTGGGCAACAGCGCAAGATTCTGTCTCAAAAATCCGAAGTAGAGGACAGAGAGCGTTAGGATAAATAGCCAATGTATGTGGGGCTTGATACCTAGGTGACAGCTTGACAGGTGCAACCACCCACCGTGGCACACTTACCTACGGAGGAAACCTGCATGTCCTGCACATGTTTACCTATGGAATAAACCTGCATATCCTTAACAAAACCTGTACACATTTACCAATAGAATAAACCTGCATATCCTTAATAAAACCTGCACACATTTACCAATGGAATAAACCTGCATATCCTTAATAAAACCTGCACACATTTACCTATGGAATAAACATAAACCTGTGTATCCTTAAATAAGTAGAAAAAAATGAGCAAAAATATACATAGGCACTTCACAGAACAGGATGTACAAATAGTCTTGTTAGTCATCAGGAGATACAGTTGAAGACCACCCACTGTCTCAGTCTGAGATCTGAGAAATCTAATAACACGAAGGCTTGGGAAAGCTGTGGAATGTGAAGACTCGTATGCACCTGGTGGTAATACGTCAGCAAACTGCTGCTATGCTTCAGATGTTTGTGGATGTTCGAATATGGAACCCTAGTCCCCAGTGTGATATTAGAAGATGGGGCACTTGAGAGGTCATTAGTTCATGAGGGTGGGGCCCTCATGAATGGATTATTGCCCTTATAAAGAGGCTCCAGAGAGCTGCCTCATCCCTTCCACTGTGTGGGATGCAGCTAGGAGTTGCCACCTATGGCTTTGAAAGGGAGGCCTCACCAGACGCTGAATCTGCTGGAGCCTTGATCTCGGACTTTGCAAGCCCCAGAACTTCAAGAAATGAATTTCTGTTCTTTAGAAGCCACCTAATTTGTGGTATTTTGTTATAGCAGACCAGGCGAACTAAGATCAGTCTCACAGGATGAGTTGGCATTATCTTATAAATCACCCACATATCTATGGGGTGATCCAGACATTGTGGCCAAGAGCCGAGTCCAGCTCACACACAAGATAAGGCACACTCAAGACTGGGGTGATGATGAGTTGAAATATGTCACCCTCAAATTTCACACGTCGAAACCCTAATCCCAGTACCTTCAAATGTGACCTTATTTGGAACTGGGACCATTGCAGATGAACTTAGTAAAGATGTGTCATCAGGGTAAGCCCTAATCTCACATAACTGGTATGCTTATAAAAGGGAAATCTGGGGCCAGGCGTGGTGGCTCACACCTGTAATCCCAGCACTTTGGGAGGCTGAGGCAGGCCGATCACGAGGTCAAGAGATAAGACCATCCCGGCCAACGTGGTAAAACCCCATCTCTAGTAAAAATACAAAAATTAGGCAGGTGTGGTGGCACATGCCTGTACTCCCAGCTACTCTGGAGTCTGAGGCAGGAGAATCGCTTGAACACAGGAGGCAGAGGTTGCAGTGAGCCGAGATCACGCCACTACACTCCAGCCTGGCTTCAGAACAAGATGTGGTCTCAAAAAATTGTGTGTGGCGGGGGGGGAATTCGGACACAGAGTACCATATGAAGGTTGGAGTGATGCTTCCATAAGCTATGGGATGCCAGAGATTGTCAGCAAGCCACCAGAAGCTAGGAGAGAGAGGTGTGGGGCAGACTCTCCCTCACCAATCTCAGAAGGAACCAAACCCTGGCACACTGATGTCAGACTTTGGACTTCCAGCACCTACAGAAAATAATTTTCTGTTGTGTAAGCCACCCGTGCATGGTACTTTAAGACAGTTCTCAGAACACTAAAACAACATACATTTTTTTTACCCTATATAGGCAGTGGAAAGTACAGCAAAATGCCAGCTCCCTGTGGTTCTTGTTCCATACTCTAAGGAGGATGGCAGTGAAACAGAGGTACTGGGTGGCTGCCGTGGGGGCAGCAGGGACCACCCTGGTACTGAGGAGTCAATGATCAACTGCAGCTCTGCAGCTCAGAGGGAGTAGGACAGGCATTACCAGATCCTGTCAGAATTCAGAGGCCACAAGAAACTCTTTCCACCAGGGAAAGGGGAGGCAAGCAGGAGATGGCAGAGGGGCCACTCCTCCCCAGTCTCCAAGCCTCTGGTTTTCTGGCAGGGACCCAGGCTAAGCCTTAGGCTGGCTGCAGTTTAAGCCTCTGCCTGCCTGGCCTGCATGATACAGGCAAGGTTGCCTGGAAGCCATGGCGTAGCCAATTACGTCAATCATGGTTTTCAAACCATTTTTGGTCATGTCTATAGCAAGAAATGCATTTGAAATTATAGCCATAACACACATACACATACAAATACACATGATAGAAATGCAGTGAAGTAGTCTTTATCCTTACTTTGTGTTGTGCTTTTTTTAAAAAATTATTCCTTAACATTTTATTTAAAAAAAAAAGCTGGTCGATACTTCACTAAATGAATTGCACAAACCATAAAACAATTGGCAATTTGTAAAGCGTTGAGACTCTCTTGTAGGCGAGCTGAGAAACACACACCTGAATTTCACAGTGGCATTTGTTTGTGGAACACACTCTTACAGAGCACTTACTATGTGCCAAGCAGTGTTTGAAGCATTATAAAGATACGTGTAAAAACACAAGTGATCACAGCCATAAAGAAGAATGAGTTCATGTACTTTGCAGGGACATAGATGAAGCTGGAAACCATCATCTTCAGCAAAATAACCAAGGAACAGAAAACCAAACAACACCACATGTTCTCACTCATAAGTGGGAGTTGAACAATGAGAACACATGGACACAGGGAGGGGAACACCACACATAGGGTCCTGTCAGGGTGGGCTGCAAGGGGAGGGAGAGCATCAGGACAGATACTTAATGCATGTGGGGCTTAAAACCTAGATGACAGGTTGATGGGTGCAGCATACCACTGTGGCACATTTATACCTATGTAACAAACCTGCACATTCTGCAAGGTATCCCAGAACTTAAAGTATAATAAATAAACTTAAAAAGCACACACACACACACGCGTCAACCTCACAAGAAAGCTATGAGCTAGCCACTCTTGATATTCCCAGTTGACAGGTGAGGAAGAAAAGGAGTAGGGGGAAAGTGCCTGTGAGGTCACATAACAGGCAGGAAGAGGCAGGTATGCTTCAAGTCTGGTACACTTTTTTTTTTTTTTTTGAGATGGAGTTTCGCTCTCATTACCCAGGCTGGAGTGCAATGGCACGATCTCGGCTCACTGCAACTTCCACCTCCTGGGTTCAGGCAATTCTCCTGCCTCAGCCTCCCGAGTAGCTGGGATTACAGGCACGCGCCACCATGCCCAGCTAATTTTTTGTATTTTTAGTAGAGACGGGGTTTCACCATGTTGACCAGGATGGTCTCGATCTCTTGACCTCGTGATCCACCTGCCTTGGCCTCCCAAAGTGCTGGGATTACAGGCTTGAGCCACCACGCCCGACCACACTTTTTTTTTTTTAACTTTTAAGTTCAGGAGTATATGTGCAGGTTTCTTATACAGGTAAACTCACATCACGGAGGTTTGTTGTACAGATTATTTCATCACCCAGGTATTAAGCCTAGTACACATTAGTTATTTTTCCTGATCCTCTCCCTCTTCCCACCCTCCAGTAGGCCCCCGTGTGTGTCGTTCCCCTCTCTGTGTCCATGCGTTCTCATCATTTAGCTCCTATTTATAAGTGAGAACATGGAGTATTTGGTTTTCTGTTCTTATATCAGTTTGCCAAGGAGAATGACCTCCAGATCCATCCATGTTCTTGCAAAGGGCATGCTCTCATTCTTTTTTATGGCTGCATAGTATTCCTTTATGTATATTAGCACATTTTCTTTATCCAGTCTAGCATTGATAAGCATTTAGGTTGAAACAATTAACAAAGTAAACAGACAACCTACAGAATGGGAGAAAATTTTTGGAAAATATGCATCCGACATAAGTTTAATATCTAGCATCTTTAAGCCGGGCACGGTGGCTCACGCCTGTAATCCCAGCATTTTGAGGCCAAGGCAGGTGGATCACGAGGTCAAGAGATCGAGACCATCCTGGTCAACATGTTGAAACCCCGGCTCTACTAAAAAAATACAAACAAAAAATTAGCTGGGCATGGTGGCACGTGCCTGTAATCCCAGCTACTCAGGAGGCTGAGGCAGGAGAATTTCCTGAACCCAGGAGGCGGAGGTTGCAGTGAGCCGAGATCGTGCCATTGCACTCCAGCCTAGGTAACGAGAGCAAAACTCCATCTCAAAAAAAAGAAAAACTTAAATTTACAAGAAAAAAACAACGCCATTATAAAGTGGGCAAAGGACATGAACAGACACATTTCAAAAGAAGACATTATGCAGCCAACAAGCATATGAAAAACTCATCACTGATCATTACAGAAATGCAAATTAAAACCACAATGAGATACCATCTCCCACCAGGCAGAATGGCTGTTATTAAAAAGTCAGAAAGTAACCAATGCTGGAAAGGTTGCTGATAAAAAGCCCAGTATTTTTAGCCTTCTTGCTAGGTAGCATTTTTCACAGCGGGAAACACACAGACCAGGAAACAAGCCATTAAGTTTAGATACTTAAGCGAGTACACTTCACAACAGAGTACACAGAGTAGTAGAGATTGTGCTATTGCTACATACAACAGCATGCGAGCATTTTAGAATGCTGAGGAAGTTGTCGTGTAGAATACCATAGAATGCTATATTTCACACACACAAAAAATGATTTTATGAAGCTTAAAAACAAACAATTAACAATGTTACTTAGTTGTTCATATATTTGGTAAATTTCTTAAAAACAGTATGTTGGCAGGCAAAATGCAAGGCCTGGGGACTTAAGAGTTCTAGTCCCACGCGGATACCATAGTATTGGCAATGTTGCCACTCTTTTTGGAGGGTGGTAGGTTTTGGCTGTTTGTTTATTATAGAGTCATGCATTGCTTAATGACAGGAATACATTCTGAGAAATGCTTCACTAGGCAATTTCATGATTGTGCAAACATAGAATGTACTTACACAAACCTAGGTGGTCTATCTTACTACACACCTAGATGATATAGCCTATTGTCTCCTAGGCTAAAAACATGTATAGCATATTACGCCACTGAATTCTATAAGCAATTGTAATACAATACTTAGCATTTGTACATCTAACCATAGAAAAGGTATAGTAAAAATACAGTATTATAATCTTTTTTTAAAATTATTTTTTGAGACAGAGTTTTGCTCTTGTTACCCAGGCTGGAGTGCAATGGCGTGATCTTGGCTCACTGCAGCCTCCACCTCCTGGGTTCAGGCAGTTCTCCTGCCTTAGCCTCCTGAGTAGCTGGGATTACAGGCACGTGCCACCATGCCCAGCTAATTTTTTGTATTTTTAATAGAGACAGGGTTTCACCATGTTGATCAGGATGGTCTTGATCTCTTGACCTTGTGATCCACCTGCCTCGGCCTCCCAAAGTGCTGGGATTACAGGCATGAGCCACCGCACCCGGCCAGTATTATAATCTTATAGGACCACTGGCCTTGACTAAAACATTATGCAGGGAATGTGGCCATACTCTGTAAATTGAGTGTGTGTGTGTGTGTGTGTGTGTGTGTGTGTGTGTGTGCGTGCGCGCGTGCACACGCATATATATACATACCTTCTGTCTATCTTGTATGATATTTTTAAATGTCAAAACATAAAATTTACTATTTGAATCACATCTAAGTGTACAGTTCAGTGACATTAAACACATTTATATTGATGTGCAACCATCACCATCAAGAATTCTTCAACTTCCAAAACCAAAACTCAGTAGCCACTAAAGAATGACTCCCTGTTCCTCCCTTCTCCCAGCACCTGCAAACACCGTTCTACTTTCTGTCTCCATGAATTTGACTATTCTAGGTAGCTCATATAAATGGAGCCACATAGTATATGTTCTCTTTTGACCAGCTTACTTCACTCAGCATAATGTCCTCAAGTTTCATCCATGTTTTGCCTATGTCAGAATTAATTTTTAAAGCTGGGTGATTTCCCACTGTACACTACATTTTGTTCATCCATCAACAGATGCTGGGTTGCTTCCATTTCTTAGCTGTCGTGCACAGTGCTGCTATGAATATGGGTGCTGTACAAATATCTGAGTCCCTGCTTTACCTTCTTTGGTTCTATACCCAAATATGGGGGTTCCTGGATCAGATGTAATTCTATTTTTCATTTTTTGAGGAACCACAAGTGTTTTCCATGGAAGATGCACCATTTTCCAATTCTACCAACTTTGCAAGGATTCCAGTAATTCTACCTCCATGCCACACTTGTTCTTTTTTTTAATGTAGTAGCCACCCAAATGGGTATGAGGTGATATCTCACTGTGGTTTTGATATGCATTCCTTGAATGGTTAGAGATATGGAGTATCATTTCATGTGTGTGCTGGCTATTTTTCATGTTTCTTGGCTATTCAAACAGAGGCTCCTTCACTTACAATGAGGGTACATCCTGATAAACCCTCCAAAAGTTGAAAATGTCATAAGTATATACTCACTCATAGGCGGGTGATGAACAATGAGAACACATT
>CM052663.1:85140344-85152922 GCA_028533165.1 Leontopithecus rosalia
CACCACACACTGAGGTCTATTGGGGGAAATAGGGGAGGGACAGCGGTGGGGGAGCGGGGGAGGGATGGCATGGGGAGAAATGCCAAATATGGGTGAGGGGGCAGAAGGCAGCAAAACACACTGCCACGTGTGTACCTATGCAACTATCTTGCATGTTCTGCACATGTACCCCAAAACCTAAAATGCAATAAAAATTTTTAAAAGTGTCATAAGTAGAAAATGTACTTAATACACCTAATCTAGTGAAAATCATAGCCTGGCCTACCTTAAATGTGTTAAGAACACTTACATTAGCCAATGTAAGTGTTGGGTGAAAACACCTAACACAATGCCTATTTTATATTAAAGTGTTGAATATTTTATGTAACTTATTGAGTACTCTACTGAAAGGGGAAAGCAGAATGGTCGTAGGGGTACTGGAAGGATAGTTTCTACTGAGTGCACACAGCTTCGGCAACACTGTAAAGTCAAAAAATCGAGTGTTGAACCATATTCTTCTAAGAGTTTTATAGTTTTATCAGGATGCAAAGGCTTAGTTTCTGGACTTCCAATGTTATTTTATGGGTCTATGTATCCTCAACACAGTATCGCATTTTCATGGATTAATAGATTCATGGATAAAGTAAGATCATAATGGAAATTAAACACACTTAATCCTGAAAAATAATAATGTGTATTAAAACTGGCCAATGAGAGAGAATTTCAAAAATGAGAGTAGGAGGAGGTTATTTCTCAAACTCCCGACCTCAGGTGATCCACTCACCTCGGCCTCCCAAAGTGCTGGGATTACAGGCATGAGCCACCACGCCCAGCCAGGAGGAAGTTATATCTGAGCCCGCTCCCAGAGAAATAATCATACTGCATTTCGAGGCTGTTAGGCATGAACAAGTGTGTGATTGTTTTATGTTACCGTTTATCATCATCTTTACACAACGGCCATTTTATCCCTGATAATCATTTTGCCTTAAAACATATTTGCATGCTATTACTTTGTTTACCAGACACATTCTCGGTTATTTATTGCCTATCATACACTTTATGTCCTTTTATTTTTAGTACTTCTGTTTTAGTTTTTTAGGTGAGTCTTTTATAACCAGCAAAAAACTGGGCATAATCTCATAATTCAGTCTGACAACCTGTGTCTTATTTTGTGAAATTAAGGCAGTTTTTCATTTATTGTCATGATTTATATGTATTCATTATTTGTTAGAATTTTTGTGTTTTTAAATTTTTCATGCTTTTATATATGCCTCCTTTTACCTCATTTACTGGCCTTTCCCTAATTTTCAGATTCCCCGTAATGCAGGCTTTTCAACAAAAATCTCTGGGGGTAAGTAGTTTTAGGAGTTATTCCAGAAAGTCATGAGGGAACTAGGAAGGAAGGGGTATGGCAATTATGGGCTGTTCCTAAAGCAGTGGGCTTAATTCCAGTGGAGGCTCTCTGAGATGTGGAAAAGACACCTCGGAATTGTCCCACCCAGGATGAGGAAGGTCAGATATCTGTCTACCAATTTCCTTACTCATTGACTGAGGTTGGTTTCTGGAGCATTGGCTCTGCAATATCTGAGGCAGAGAGAAGTACAGAGGCATCAGCTTCTGGGGTGGGGTCTGCAGCTGAACTCCAGAGTAGGCTGAAAAGTTGTGGATGGGTTCTGGGAGCTTCTGTTAAATCTTCTGGGGTTTTTCTTCCCCCAATTTTGTTTTACTTCTTCCAGTTTGACACTTGTTCATACTTTTCCTATTTATTTCTATTCTTTTCAGGTCGTCCTTGACATTTAACTATTAAAATTACAAATTCTAAAAATGTATCTTTTTTATATTTTTGAGACAGAATCTGGCTGTATTGCCCACACTGGAGTGCAGTGGCATAATCTGCACTCACTGCAACTTCTGCTTTACAGGTTCAAACGATTCTCCTGCCTCAGCCTCCCAAGTAGCTGGGATTACAGGCACATGCAACTACTCCTGGCTAATTTTTGTATTTTTAGTAGAGATGGGGTTTTACTGTGTTGCCCAGGCTGGTCTTGAACTCTTGACCTCAGGTGATCCACCGGCCTTGGCCTCCCAAAGTGCTGGGATTACAGGTGTGAACCAAGTGCCCAGCCCAAAAATGCACCTTCATTTCTTAAATAATATGAATACATTATCCTACTTTGATTTTTACAAACTCCTACTGGTTTACATGCAATTATGTTGGCATTTTATTATGCCTTCTCTGACCACGTACTACTTTTTATTAAAAATGTTTTTTGAGAGTTATCCATATATTTTTTCATCCGTTTATTATTTCTTCTTGCATCTTAAACCTCCTTTGGGGATCATTTTTCCTTCTTTCTAAGGTATATTCTTTAGTAATTGCTGTAGTAAATTTAGACAGAGATAAACTCAGATTGCCTGTATCCAAAAATGTGTATTTTATGCTTGTTCTTGAGAGACAGTTTGTTAGTACTCAATTCTAAGATGATAGATTTTTTTCCATTTCAGCCTAATTTAGTACTCCTTTGCTTCTGTGATCTTAATTTTAATTTGTTTGTCAATTATACGCTTTGTCTCTATAGATGTTTGAAACCTCATCTATCTTTGTCATCCTGTAGCTTTAATACAATATGCTTAGGTATGAATTCCCTTTTATTTGTGATACTGGTATAAATTATATCTTCTGTCTGTGGATTAGTGCCTTTTTTTTTTTTTTGAGATGCAGTCTCACTCTGCCTACAGTGGCATGATCTCAGCTCACTGCAGTCTCCCACTCCTGGGTTCAAGCAATTCTCCTGCCCTCAGCCTCCCGAGTAGCTGGGACTACAGCCATGCGCCACAACACTCGGCCAAATTTTTGTATTTTTAGTAGAGATGGGGTTTCAACATGTTAGCCGGGGTAGTCTCGATCTCCTGACTTTGTGATCTGCCTGCCTCAGACATTGTCTTTCAAATGTAGAAATTTTTCAGTCATTTTATTTTCAGATTACTTTGTTACTCTCACTCATGGAAGCTGATTAGATATGTGTTAGAATTTCTAATTCCACCTTTCACGTTCCATAAACTCACCTTATATTTTCTTCTTCTTTTCTGTGGTTGCATTTGAAGCCATAATCCAAATCACTAATTATTTTTCAGCTCATGGGACCTGATTAGAAGTTAATCTGTTAACCTCTGAAGTGTCTCTTCACTTCCAATAATTCTATCTTAGCTTTCATTATCTTTGTAGTTATTTTTAAAATCAACTTTATTTGTAAAACTTGTGTGTAATGCAGCAAGTTCTGAAAAATATCCACAGTTGTATAATCACCACAGTCCAGATATAGAGCATTTCCATCATCCCAAAAAGTCTGTTTGCCATTAGCCATCAAGCTCTCCTCCTTCCCCCAACACTGATCAGTTACGTGTTGTCTAACTTGGCCTTATCCAGAATCTAATGTAAATGAAATCATACAATAACACATGGTCTCTGTGTTTGGATTTGTGCGCTTAGTGTCATGCTTTTGAGATGTATCTGTGTTGTTGCATCTAGCAATACTCTATTTTTTATTAAGTATTTCATTATATAGATATATTACAAGTTGTTTATCCATTCACCAGTTGATGGGCATTTTGGCCATTTTCAGTCTTTGACTATTATGAATAAAGTCTTTGTGTGGATATGTTTTCTTTTGGATAAATACCTAAAAGTGGGATTGCTGGTTCACATGATATGCATACCTGAAGATGTATTTACCTATAAAAGAAACAGCTTATTCTGTTTCTCCTTGACTTACCCACACTGCACTTCTTGTGATTGTACTTCTGTTAGTATCCATAAGCATTTGGCTCTCTATCTAATATAAACCTTCCCTTACATATCTCCATCCTCTTAATATCATTTTAGCATCATTGTTAAAATCAAGAAACCCTGATTACATTAGTTATACTAGCAATGCTTCTCACCACAAAACTTAGCAGTATGCTGGAATGATACTTCCTTACCTTGCTATCATTTTCCTGAGCTTTCTTTTCTACTTTTTTTCTGCAATTTCTTCCTTCTATTTAATCTCCCTTTTTATGATTCCCCAAAGCCACATCTTTTCAGTTATTTTCCTCAGTCTCCTAAATCAGACTCTACTTTCAGGAAAACTCACTTCTGCTCCAGGCTGGGTCTCATTCCCTCCAGGGCTGCTGTGCACTTTACTTGGTGGTTTCTCTGACAGTTCCCCTGGATTCAGTCCACAGTTTCCTGAATGTATTGCCATCCTCTTTATCGTTTTTCCTAGTATCTCTGGATGATAGTCCTTCAGCAACTTCCCATGAAAAGGAAACAAACTATCTGGATATCTACTTCCAATGAACAGATTTGGCTTAAGCTCTAGACTCCTCAATGAACTTTATCATATCTGTCACCTAATAGTTCAATCCTCTCTGCTTCTCTGAAAGGGTAAACTGTATCCCTAGTTAACCATATTACCCTCTGTGGCTGCTATATTAGCTACTGAAGCAGGAAAGGTGAGACACAAACCTCTTGAACACTAAACTAAGGAAGGAAGTGGCTTTGTATTCTCCTGAGAGCTGCGGAGGCAACAGCCTCATTCACTGAGCTCCCCGAGAAGCAGCTTCTCGGGGCTTATAATGCTAAAGGGGAAACTGAGGTGAAACTATGTCATTGTCCATTTGCTGGACATCTTTTAGCTAGAATTTCTAATTCCACCTTTCACATTCTTTGGTGAATCTTACAATCTTTTGGCTTCATTGATTTGCTAATTCACATGCAGCATGAGCGGAGGGACCAGCAGGGGAGGGGGCTTACAGAGACAAGACAAAGGCAAAAGCTATTTGTTGGCAGAGGAGTTTCCAGGAGGGAGCCTGGGCCATGCAGACATGGGGGTGCCAATGCCCGGCTCCAGCCAGCGGGGATAACATTCATTTGCTACTCTTTCAAGGCTTTTAGACAGCAGAGACACTGGGAACTGAAAAGGGAGTCATCTTCCCAGCTCTTTACTATTCTATTTTATTTTTTTCCCTTCTTTACCCTCCTTCCCATCTGGAGGGAGGGGGGAAGGAGGAAGTGGAGATCAGGAAACAGGAGGAGGCATGGGCGTCTCCCCTCTTACTACCAGTCAACTGTCTGACTTTCCTTTCCAGAAATGTTGATATTTGCTCAGGGTGGCTGGCAAAATACTAAAGATATATTGGGAAAAGTTATAGATTAGTCTCAAACCTTTCAGAAGGCCAAAAGGTTTTATTGGGGCAGGCTGAAGGCTGCTGGCTGGTCCATTAATTTAGGGAGAAGATAGGAATAAGAGGTTTTTTCCCAGTTTAAGTCTATTTATCTCACATCCCTTTTTCTCTACTATGACTATTTACTCATGTAAACGTTTTGCTGGATGGTCCTCTTAGGGGGAGATCAAAGGGGAATTACCTGTTAATAGTGTTTACTCTGGTTCGGGAACCTAAAGCTTTTATCATTTGTATAACCACTCTTTTAACCATGTTAATTATCCACAAGGGTGTTAACTTAGAACCTCTGCTATGAAGAAATGTGTGGACGGACAGAGGGTCTTGGTGGATTGTTTGGCTGCTTTCAGAGGGTGAAATGCAATGGCCATCCCTAGCCCACTGGTATCATGGTAATGGTGTGAGAGTGCATTCATTCCTCCATCATGGAGTCAGGGTTTGCAGGACAGACCTCCACAGGAGGTGACCTATGTCTCACAGAAATGTCTTGATCATAAGCCTGCCCAATATATCTGTCTTCATGGGTTTACTGCATTTTATACCTTTTTCACTACAAACCTACTTAATGTTCAAGCTCATCTCCACAGTTTCCAACCTTCAACATTCTACACTAGTAACTATAATGATTTATTTATGTCATATATTTGTATTGCAAGAAACGGAGCCTAATATGACCTCCCAGATGAATTAAGGTGTCCGCTCTGCTCCCAGAGGACATCGTCATGGAGGTTATCTAGTTATCTTCCAATCTTTTGATCACTTCAGTATTCTTATCACTTCTTTGTACTACCACCAGGCTACGCACAAGAACTGATGATGGGTAAGATTTATTCTTAAATTCACATTTCCAAATCTGATGCCTGGCTCATAACAGACAAAAGATAATTTTTTTTAACTAAAGAAAAGGTAAGGCCAGGCATAGTGACTTACACCTATAATTCTCAGCATTTTGGGAGCCCAAGGCAGGCAGATCACTTGAGGCCAGGAGTTCAAGACCAGCCTGGCCAATATGACAAAACCCCACCTCTGCTAGAAAAGAAAAGAAAAAGTAGCTGGGCACAGTGAAGGGTACTATAACTCGAGCTATTCAGGAGGCTGAGGCAGGAGAAGTGCTTGAACTTGGAGATGGAGGTTGCAGTGAGCCAAGATCATGCCACTGCACTACAGCATAGCTGACAGAGTGAGACTTTGTCTCAAGAAAAAGAAATGCTAAGTATGTCTTCACAATAAATATGTACCTTTGGACTTATATATTTTCTCCTTCCTCATCTGAGTATGATCTTCACTCTTCGATTAGCATTTTCTCTAGAAGGAGCACAAAGTTAAGAAGCACTAATGATCAGCTTCCACATAGGAGAAAGGGTTACAGTGCCTGACTACAGTTACAAACCAGACTGTTTTCTTGAGAAAGTAATGTTCAAAATGTTTATATGGCCTTCTTACCACTTTAATAACTGAGCATGAAGTGCTTAGCTCTTATAATTTGTTCTAAATGTTTAAAACATTTGTGTCTCCTTTCAACTACTAAGACTTGCTCAGAAGAAGAAAGAATACGAGACAAAATTTGTGGAAGATGAAACTTTCTCCTCTCCAGCCTGGGATAGGACATGAAGATGGGAAGGAGGGTTTCGCTATACTCGTTTTTATTTATTTAGTCATATTTTACAAAACTGAAATCATACTGTAGGCATTTTACATCATGACTTTTAACATCTTCCATGACGTCATGAGCATTTTCTGACATCACTAAGTAATTCTAGCAGACTTTTTGTTAATAGCTGTTGGGCACCTTATTACATGGATACACCATCATTTAGGTAACAGGTATTCAGCTTTCTTGTGTCTAAATGGGGGAGATGGATGGCTGAGATAATAGAAGAAAAAATGTCTCTCTCAGGGCCTTGCCACGAAGCTGTGCAAGAGGTGTAATTTTCTTCCGCTTTTATTATCTTTCCTCTAAAATACTTGGATATGCTCCAAAGTTTGAGTACTCTTTCTGAATCTATGTGTCCTGGAGACTGGGGATTGCTGTCTTTAATAGTTCAGAGGATATGTAAACTCCTGTGTCTGAAAAACGCCCTCAGATCCTTGTCTGCTGGGTGGGGTTGAAGAGTGACAGTGAACCCCACCATTGTTCTACTTTCTCATTTCTCCCAGATTAATGACTTTCCTCACAGTTTCCATTACATTGAATGGCTTTCCCTAGGAACTGAGACTGAGGTCAGAACCAACTGACTTCAGCTCCAGACCAAGAACAGCTCCTGACCTGAAGGGAGGCAGAGTCATTCGTGAGGTCTCCAAGGAGTGAAAATGAATGAGATGGGATACGGCTATCTGCATTCATTTCCAGATAGCTCAGTAGGTAAATGGCCATTGCACTGACTTTGTGGTTCATAAGTAGAGTTGAAATTTCTTAAAGTGAAGGTATATATGTATGTATAAACATATATCATCTTAGTTACAAAATTTTATGTTGAAAGGCATAGGGAAGCATACATTTCTTTCATTGTTAGCACAGGTTTTTTTTGGAGGACAGTAGCAATTAGACAATAAAATGTGCAATCTTTGACCAAAAAAAAAATTTTGAGGCTGTGTGCTTATTATTTAGAGATATGCGTATTTATCTAAATAAACATTTAGTGATATGCTCAGATGAATATTTTTTCTGCAAATATTTATTTGTATGTCTCTTTGACATATCCCTGTATCTGTTTCAACAATACATTTTTTCCTTTCTCCCAACCTAGCTGTCATGTTGTTAAACAATAATTTACAAAATGAAAAACTTCAACTTTCATACAAATATAAAATAAGCCCATATTGAAGATTTAATGAAATCATCAGTTAAAGAGGAAACCAGTAAGATGTTAAAAGTTTTCAAGAGATGATCTGAAGAAGAGACACACATAACCAGGAATTGGGAATGCTGACATCAATTTAATACTAGATACAAAACTATTCACTATCCATAATGCTGTTTCAGAAATAGACTCTTCCATTGGGATGGAGTGGGGGGGTTAATTGCCCTCACCACCAGACAAAATTCCTTTACATCTCTATGGAAAAATTATATTTTTTATTAAGATTTTAAAATTAACTTACAGCATTGTGATATATCCCACTCAAAGGCTCTGAAGAGATCAGAGTCCTATAAAATTAGATAACCCCACTTTGATAATGCTTGACAATGCCCAGCATGCTAATGAACAAACACCTAGTATTTTGTTTCCCATTTCCAAGTCTTTCATGGCAGAAAAAACATGAGATGGTCTTTCATAATATTTCCTGGCAGTCTAATTAAACCATCACTGATTATGGAGAAAGAAGACTTGAACTACAGACCTGAATTCCTCATTTGATCTGTGTGAACTTGGGAAAAATTACTCCTTTTGGGGACGTCATACAGAGGTTCACAGGAGAAATAACCTGAGACTTTAATCTTGGAGGATGAGTAGAAATTTGTTCAAGATGACATGTGGACATGTGGACATGTGGACTGTCCTGCCAGGAGAACGTGCTAAAGGCACATCAAGGTGGGGTCAAGGAACGAAGGACCTCATCCTGATGTTCCTGACCTTAGAGGAAATAACTTTATACCTGCTCCTCTGTTTCTTCACCTATGGTAGGTTCTGACCTACATACACCAAAGGGAACCTGTGAGAATCACATGAGTTCATGTTTGGGAAAGTATTTTTAGGTCTCCAAAGGAGTGTGCATTTAGGGACTGCTGGGCTGTGTGCTTGACACATGTTAGTCATTTTATCTTCTTGACAGTCCTATAAGATACCATTATGATCATGTTCTCTGAACCTTACAGAAATTGGAGTTTTTTGGCCAAGATCACATAGCTACAGCATTAGAGTCTAGAAGCAATTCCAGGCAGCCTCTTAATATTGCTGCTGATATTAAAAAGCAGAATATTGACTAATGTATCACTGATGACCTGGAGGGAGGTCTTTGGTGTGATTCAAGGTTCTATCCTTGGTTCTTTTCCCTTCAAGAGTTTTCATTCATTGAATCATTCATCCACCCATCAACATATTGATTTATTTAATTGTCCTATATTATTTCTGCACCTTTTTTTTTTTTTGAGACAGTCTTGCTCTGTCACCCAGGCTGGAGTGTAGTGGCATAATCTTGGCTCACTGCAGCCTTTGCCTCCTGGGTTCAAGCGATTCTCCTGCCTCAACCTCCTGAATAGCCGGGACTACAGGCACTCACCACTAT
The DNA here is from genome assembly GCA_028533165.1 of Leontopithecus rosalia. Lineage (NCBI taxonomy): Eukaryota > Metazoa > Chordata > Mammalia > Primates > Cebidae > Leontopithecus > Leontopithecus rosalia. The sequence continues at coordinate 85,149,774 of CM052663.1, forward strand.
GCCCAACTAATTTTTGTATTTTTAGTAAAGATGAGGTTTTGCCATGTTGGCCAGGCTGGTCTCCAACTCCTGAGCTCAGGTGATTTGCCAGCTGTGGCCTCCCAAAGTGCTGGGATTACAGGCATGAGCCACCACAACTGGCCTGTGTCTGCACTATTTGATAGATCCCCTCCTTAACATGGATTAAATTTCAAAAATCCTATATAGAGTCTATTAGTTTGATGTATCAATAAGGAAATTGAGGCATGAAGATTTCAAGTAACTTTGTGAAGCTCAGAAAGCCAGTATATTTTGAGCTGTGTCTAGAATCCAGGAATCCTATTTGCCTTCTGGACCATGATTTATCTGAGTCTACATTTCAAATCCAAGCCTGACTGATTGGTTACATGGCTCGTCCATTGCATTTTCTTCATACCCACTGCCACTGAATTACTGGCTTCTCCCTGGGTTTCCACAGCAGGAGTCCAGCTGGACTTACTCTCCATTCTCATCGCTCTGCACTGATGTTTCCAGGAAACTCGGCTTGTCACACAAGCCCCTCCCATTCTCCTGGCCCATGCTTATTTCTTTAGCCTCACGTTGCTCCACTTTTCTCCTTTCTTTCCAGTCTTGTTCTCTAGCCTCATGGAAGCACTTTCCTAAATATGTACTTGCTCTTATTTGGAGCCAGAGAATCTTGGCATCAAGTACCACACTTAATGTATGTTAGTTGGTCTCTTTGGGTTCTATTTTTAACATCCCTGAGCTCGGTTTATTCTTCTCTAAGAAGAGTATAGCAAGAAAACCGAAATCCTGGGATTCTTGTGAGGATTAATTACAGTGGGTAAGAAACGTAGAGTGCTGTGTGGCTCATCCTAAGTATCCTATTCACATTCAGCTGAGTTGATGTTAGTGTCAATGTCATGTGCTGCTTCCTCTGCCTGGTGTAGCCTCCCATCCACCTCCCCCACCCAACACATAGGCTGGCCTTTGTTCGTCTTGAACACTCAGCTTGTCTCTCCAGGAAGCCACCTTCAGGTTCCCAGACTGGGCAGCCTCATCCAGGCTCTTATAGTACCTAATGATTCCCGTGGCTGAACACTGATCACCCTACACACAGCTGCTCACTTATTGATATTCTCTTCCTTTAACCTGTAAACTTCTGGAGCTATGTCTGTTGGCCTCCATGCCCCTGGAATGTAGCTTTGTGCCTGGCACATAATATGGGATAAGTAAGTGTTTGTGGTGAATGAATGAATGAACGCTCAAACATGATGATCACATCTCTCACACCTTCAAGGGATGGCAGAGGTATGGGGTTATTTATGCTACCAGGTCATTTTACACAGTGCCATTAAATGCTTGGTTATCTTGGGGATTGTCAATCAAATTTCATCTTCATTCTGAATGAACAAGAAGACAAGCAGATCATTAGAATAATGACTAACGAAATTCCATCTATGGCATTTAAAGGGCACTCTCAGGAATCTGAGGCCTCAAGGCAATGCCTCTTGTGAGTGGCATTATCAAGTTTGGAGTATTGTAGCATCATGGAACTAAATGAGGCCATGAAGGTGATTTGATTTAATCTACTCATTCTATACTAGAGGGGACTGAGGCCAAGAGGAGAAGAGATTTGGTGAAAGATGTTTTAAAAAGAATTGCCCTTGGAGATTAGATTATTGGCTCTCACCTAAATGACACTATTCTATAATATTCACAGGAACTTGTGCTCCAACCACATGAAGCTCCTAAACACCGCAATGCCTGCCCTCTTTGGAACTGTGAACAGTCTAAGATTTCTGTCTGAGTTAATCTCCTCCCAGTGAAGTACTCTTAGCATTAACCAGGATATATTTCCACCTTGGTCAGACCTGAGCTGCTCAAACCCTGCCCATTCCCAGGGTATTCAGGCCCTTAGCCCAGGAATTCCTTGGAGTATCCTGTCTGATCAGTGTTTTTATATGCTTGAGGCTTTCGGTCATGCCAAATAGGTCAGGCTAATTATGGGATTTATTGTGAATGTCCATTTGTGTATGCTTAAGACTTTGACGCACACTGTATCAGTCTAACCTTGGGGATGGAAGGTGAGGGTCTGAATCGCTAAGGTCAGTCTTAAAGGCATTGTGTGCCCATATGACTGACTCATAATAAAAACTCTGGACACAAAGGCTCAGGTGAAAGACCCTGGTTGATATCCATCTGCACAGGCTGTCACACATCATTGCTCAGAGAATTAAGCACTCCCTGCGAAACTCCCCTGGGAGAAGACACCTGGAAGCTTGAGTCTGGTCTCTCCTGGACTCTTCCCAATGTGCCTTTAAGTTTAGTCTGTATCCTTTAGCTGTAATAAACAATAATCATGAATATACAGTTTTTCTGCATTCTGTGAGTCCTTATAGTGAATCATCAAAACTGACCATGTCTTGGAGACCCAGACACAGCCCTCTGCTTCATGTCATATGCCAGTGGAGGTACTCTGTCAAGACAGGAAGCACATGGTCTAGACTAGCATATGGATTTTATCAGCTAATTTCAATTGTATAATAATCCCAAACAAATGGCCTGAAACAGTAACTATTTAGCTCATGCTTCTCTGTGTTTCAGTTTGGGTTGGGCTCAGTCTGGCTGTTCTGCTCTCTGGGCTCCTTCTGTTGTCAGAGTGGCTCTGCACTGAGGGTTTGGCTGGATTCCAGATATGGCAATGGGAGAAACTGGACTATATGCTTCTCTCCCTCCAGTGGGCCAACTCTGGCTTACTACAGAGCAGCAGGGTTCCAAGGTCAGCAGGGAAGGAAGCCCCACTATGCAGCCCTTTGCAAGCCTCTGTTTGCGTTGTGCTTGGTAATATCTCACTGGTCAAAGCAAGCTACACAGCTAATTCAGGTTCAAGGAATAGAGAAATAGAGGGTGCAACATCACATTGTGAGTGTGTAAATACAGAAAAGGGAAGAATTTACAGCCATTTTACCATCTACCAAACCCTGGGATGCCAGGGCTCTGCCGGGATCCTGGCATCAGAAGACAAGAGTAACAGCTGGTTATGAACAGGGCGACTGAAAGCCAGCAGATTTCACCACACTTCTTTTGATAGTCCCTGCCTGGGGCACACTGTCACCAGCAGCCGAATCAGTAAATAGACAAATACCCCCACTACTCACCACAGATCT
>CM052663.1:85159408-85224701 GCA_028533165.1 Leontopithecus rosalia
TACTTGCTAGGAACCAACATCTTAGCCTGTGCTGGTTATAGCCATTGAGTACTTGCTATGAACTGACACTATCTTAGCCTGTGCTGGTTATAGTCATTGAGTACTTGCTATGAACTGACACTATCTTAGCCTGTGCTGGTTATAGTCATTGAGTACTTGCTATGAACTGACATCTTAGCCTGTGCTGGTTATAGCCATTGAGTACTTGCTAGGAACCAACATCTTAGCATGTAGTATCTCACATTAGTCATCATCATAACTGAGAGTTAATCTAACAACAGGGTAAACTGAGATATAGAGAAGTTAAGTAACTTGGCAACACAGCTAATGCATGGTAGAGCTGGAATTCCAAGTCAGGCAGCTTGTTCCAAGGCCTGACCTCTTCCACTGCTTTCATTATTTTGAGTCAGGCTGGACTGAGTCCTGCAAAGCCGTGGAGACCTGGCCAGTGGGTTTACCTAGTTTATTAAGTACAGTAAAACCACTGAAAGGAGGTAAGCAGGGGAGTGCACGTGAGAAGTAAGAAGGTCACATTTCAGCAGCGGATTTTATCAGAATGCAACTTGCATACAAAGAAGTGAACAATATTTAGCTCAATAAAATATTATAAACCAAACACATATGTTGCCAACACTCACATAAAGAAAACATTAGTAGAATCTAAAAAATGCCTCATGCTCCCTTCTAATCACTACCCATCCCCAAAGAGTGCTCACATTGCTCATTTCAAACACGATTGATGAGTTTTGCATATTTTTTAACTTTATGCACATGGAATCATAGAGTATGTTTTCTTTTGTGCTTTTTTTCTCCTCAAAGTCATTTGCGAAATTTATCCTTGATGTTGTCTATAGTTATAGCTCATTCATTCTCATTTTAATACAAAATCTATTTAATAAGCCTATCACCTTCTTATTCATCCATTCTACTGCAGATGGTCATTTGAGTTGTAAATGTCCAGTCTGGAGCTGTTACAAAACACAGTAGCTTTGAATATACTTGTTCCTATGATTTGACATATATATGAGTGTGTGTCAATATATATTGAGTGTGTGTGAGTATACATATATGATGTATATATATACATATATATATATATATATGTACACATACATACTTGCAATTCTTTCAGGAACATACATAAGACTAGAACTTCTGAGTCATAAAGCATGTCAGTGTGTGAAACACTTGAACCAGTTTATGCTCCCAGAGTAATGTACGAGAGTTCCAGTTGGCCTACATCTGTATCGACACTTGGAAATGCCAGTGTTAATCATTTTAGCCCCTCCTGGTGTGTATGTGTCACAATGTCTTTAATTTTTATTTCCTTGATGACTAACAAAGTTGACTTTGTTATCTTATGTTTGCTACTCATTTGCGAAGTGTCTGTCAAAGTCTTTTGCTTACAATACTATGGAGAGTACTTTCTGCTTTTATTGATTTTAGGAGGGTATTTTTTAATATGCTCGACAGGAGTCCTTTGTTAGATACATGCTTTATAATTTTCTCTCAGTCTGTAGGTTGCCTTTTGGTGCCCTCAGTGGTACTTCTGGTGTGTGGCATGTGGCCTTTGGTTTTGATTTTCTCCACCCTATCAGGGACGACAGCTAAAACCACTTCTCAATCATCTGTAATTACAGCATGACAGTCTTTCTCAGGGCTAAAATATTAGTCTGAAGGGACCTATACAACCTGAGCATTCCACAGAACATCACATTAACTCAATCTATCAATGCCATCTTGCTGATTGGATAGCAAGATACGGCAAGAACGTTGAAGATACCTGTAAGAAACATGCTCCAAAGAGCAGAAAATAAACTATATTAAGATTTAAGGGTCTGACATATCAGTGACATTTTTAGGGGGTCAAGTGGTTTGGGCTGTTCTGGGACTTTCCCATCAAAGAAAATGTCACATGATTGCATCCAGACTTCCCACCACTAACAAGGAAGCATAATGTGCAGTGTTCTTCATCAGGTCCCAGTGGAAGTGCGTCTTCTGCATTTTAGAGTACTCTTCCAGCCTGTTTCAGATGCAACACAGGGGGCTGCCAGCTTTGAGTGAGACGAGACCAGAGAACTGCTATGCCGTCAGTCCCAGCTGTTGTACCAGTGCTCTGCCACTTGGGCCCTATGAATTGGAAGACCCTAAGGGACTAAGGGTGTCCATGGTAGGAAAAGATGCCATGTGAGGCAAGTCCTAGTAGGAGAATCATAGGTCACCTAAGAGTAGACATTATGTGTATGGAGCAAGGCCATGCTAATAAACAGATCCTGGGGTGGAATTTGGCCCTGATAGAAAAGGAATACCTGATCCCAGGACCACAACAGACTGTTGCCAAAGTTTCCCTTAGATATATGGATTCCACCAGGTCCTCCAAGTCATGGTAGTCAGGCACAGAACACTGAAGAAAGTTGCTCATGCAGGATTGGTCATGAGCAGAGCTAGAGGATACAAGCAAAGCTCCCTAAACAATGGTCCATGTCATCCATCCTAGCTCCATGTTACCCAGGGCCCCTGTCTCAGCTCACACATATGGCCACTTTGAAGGTGTTCCTTTATGATCAGAGGAGTAGAAAGGCCAGGACTTATTCACAGATAGGTCAGTGTGATATGTCAGGGCCAGGTAAAAATGAACAGCTACAGCTGTACAGCCTCATTCATGATTGACCCTGAAAGACAGTGGTGACTGAAAATCCTCCCAGTGGGCAGAGATTCAGGCATGGCACTTGGTAATCTACTTTGTGTTAAAGAAAATTGTATAGAGGTAAGAATGCGTAAGAACTCAAGGGCAGTGGCAAAGTGTTTGGGTGGTGGGTCAGAGCCTAGAGGAACAAGACTGGAAGATCAAGGAAAAAGTATCTGAGAAAGAGGCTTGTGGGTAGACTTACAGGAGGTAGAAGATGCGTGAAGATCTTTGTATTGCATGTTAACATCTACCAGAAGTCATCCAGCAGCAAGAGGCACCAAAGAGCCCAATGGGCAGAATGTCTCAGCCCGTTGATGTCCTCCACTTCTGTCATTCATTGGTTCTCCCTCTATACAAGCACAATGGACTTTTTTTTTTCCTACTTTGTTTTCCTGCCGCCAGAAAAAGAACTGTAAACTGTTATGCAAAATATCCAAAAGATGTTTCAAAGAGCAAATTACTGGGAGTTAATCCATAGTGCAAAAGCTTTTCTTTTAGAAAAAAAGGAGTGAAGGAGAGGAAGAAAGAGGAAGAAAAAGAGGGAGAGAGAATGGGAATGTAGCTTTATTCTAAAAATGGGTATTAATAATGGCTGATCAATATTTTGTGTATTTAAGGTGGAGAATGTATATTTTGTGTATTTAAAATGGAGAGCTCTATAAATATTTATTGAGTTTACTTGTTCTGGATCTGAGTTCAAGTCCTGGATATCCTTATTAATTTTCGGTCTTGTTGAGTCTAAATCTCTTTATGGGTCTTATGTATCTGGGTGTTAGGATCATTAGCTCTAATTGTTGTATTGATCCTTTTACCACTATATCTTTGTTGCTTTGAAATCTATTTTATCAGATGCAAGAATTGCAACTCCTGCTTTTTATTTATTTATTTTTTCTCTCCATTTGGTTGGTAAATCTTTCTCCAGCCCTTTGTTTTGAGTCTTTGTGTATCTTTGAATGTGAAATGGGTCTGGATGTAGCATACCGTTAGGTTTTGGTTGTATCTTTTGATTGGGGGATTTAGTCGTCTTAAATTTAGGGTTACTGCCATTTGATGTTAATTGGCTATTTTATCCATTCGTTGATGTAAAATCTTCAACGAATTCCATTCTTCAAATGGACTCATAATCATGGTGTCAGGGATAGATGCCATGCAAGTAACCAACAGCATGTGTTCTACTCGCCAAGGATGACCCAGCTTCTGCCACCACGAACATCCATTCTTCCAACAACCCATGTCAACACTGAGCCTCCAGTACAGCACCATTCCTTGAAGAGATTACCTATTTGGTGTCAAGTAGTTACACTCGGCCTCTTCCTCCCTGAAAGAGGGTAAAGGTCACCTTGATAGTAACTAACACATATTCTATTACTGGTGGCCCTAGTCAGCACCACTGTTAGAAGGCTCAAGGATTCTTCGATCCTCCTCACCTTCAGAGAACTGCCTACCCCAAGGCACGAGCTCTCCCAGCACCAGTCTCTAATACCTGGTGAACATGGGGGTATAAAGGCCTGGACCCCATGCCTTGTAGTGAAGGGCCATCGCTTGCTGCAGATCTTTTCTCAGGGCCAGATGGGACCTCTTATGCAACTGCACTGTGATTCAACACCTCACTCTGCCTCATCTGGCTCCCCTCACACTCTTAGAGGTCTTATTCCTGCCATCAGTCTCCAGTAAACTTCCTGAGTGCAAAACTTCTTCTCAGCCTCTTTTTCTGGAGACCATCACCAAAGACAGGCATTCTCCACTCTTGTAACGGACCCAAAGGGAGGGAAGAAGCCATCTGTATTAATCTGTTCTTATGCTGCTATGAGGACATCTGAGACTGGATAATTTATAATGAAAAAGAAGTTGTTTAATGGACTCCCAGTTTCACATGGCTGGGGGAGGGGATCACAGTCATGGTGGAGGGCAAAGGGGAAGCAAAGGCATGACTTACATGGCTGCAGGCAAGACAGCATATGCAGGAGAACTTCCCTTTATAAAGCCATCAGATCTCATGAGAACTCACTGTCATGAGAACAGCACGAGGGTAACTGCCCCTATGTGAAAGGTAACTGCCCCCATGTGGGAGAAACCTGCCCTCCTACAAGGTCCCTACCACAACACTTGGGGACTATGGGAACTACAATTCAAGATGACATTTGGATGGGGACACAGCCAAACCATACCATCATTTCTGTGGACTTTGGGTGCTTCCAGTGGAGGATACAGTAGGTAGAGGGGACAGAACCAGCCTGAGGTGGCAGTAAGTTCAGCTCGCTCTTGGAACAAGGAGGGTCCAGGGTAGCTGGAGCTGAATGAGCAAGGATAGAATGGTAGTTAGAGAAGGGGAAAGTCAAAGAAATGGATGGCAACTTGAGGGAAAGTGCGTTGGTAGAGGTAAGAAGCCATTGGAGGAGAATGAACAGAGGCGTCAAGATATCAGACTTACATTGTATAGAAATCACTTTGGCTGCTGGGTTGAAGCCAGCTGTTGGGACCAGAGTGTAAGCAGGGAGACCAGTCAAGAGGCTTAAAAAAATTCAAATGACGATCCTGAAAAGATGATGGTCCCCCACCACCGATGGGGCCACCGATAACATCTTCCCTATTTGATAGAGAAGGGAAACATGGAGTTAGGCAACTCTAAGAACCCAGCACTAAGAACGGCTGTAAGACAGAATCCTACCAGGCTCACCTCCTCTTAGCACTTTTCAGTGTAAATCGGCACAAGCCAGCGACTCCTCTCCTTTCACTCCCTACACAGTAGGAGCCAGGCTCTGGGCAGGCTGCAAGCTGACTCGGCCCACAATGTGAGCACCTTGAGGGCTGGGACCCGATCACATTTCTTGCCTGGGGAAAGGAGGCACCAAAGGGACACTTCTAGAATAGGCGAACAAACTACTAAATTGTTTTGTTAAGCCCCAAAACACTCTAAGTTTCCTAATTGTCCCATTTTACAGATGAGGAAATAGCTTAAAGAGGTCAAGAGTCTTACAGAGCTGTGTAAAAATACAGTACGAATCCCAATCTGTCTAAATCCAGATACCAAACTTTGATTTGAATCATGGCTAGATGGACAACATGTATAAAAATACGTGGCAAAAAACAGTTAAACCAAATTTACATGCATGTATACCTCCCATACACACACAAAACACACACAAAGTAACTCTTCCTTATAGGCAAGGCACATGTGTCTGAATAGAAGTTATGCACATGTATCCATGTGTGCTTACATATATACTATAGATCTGGATAAATATCGCCATGATTGTTAATTGAGAATTTAGTAGGTGCCAGTTTCTATGCTAATGTTTCCTGTGCGGCATCTCATAAAATTCTAACAAATCTATGATTAGCATCACCACTTTAAAAATGAGGACAGCGGGTTTTGGAGAAGGTAAACATTTTAGTCCAGCCTCTAGGTTCACAGAGTTGCTAGTTATCTGATGCTGAAGACAGGTCTGCCTGCCTTTGGCTGTTTTGGTTCTTCCCATGTATTTGCAGAGTGTTTCTACGTGCTGTGTTCTCAGATATGATATACCCATGTGTATTGTATGCTCTAAGTAGGTGTGCTGTAAATGACATTACATATGAGAGTAGAGATGGCTTGCTGCCATTTGCCTGTAAGGTCCATGTTTCTATGTCTGTTTAATGTCAATGGATCTACATGATATATACATATACCCTTTGGAAGATAACTTCTTCAGGCTTAAGAGTAGATGTATCCTTGTAGCCTTTTAATGTGCTTTTTCGTTGCTTACCTGGCATGACATTAATCTTGGCAACTTTAATATGACTTTAAATTCAATTTTCTTTCCTCTTGGATGCCAGCCACACATCCTTGTTTACAGGGAACACTAAACAAAAGTGAAGGAAGAAGGAAAACAGGTTCCATCAATTTTCCTTCTTGCTAATTGGGGATTTATTACTGGTTCACTTGCTCACAATGGCAGGGAGCAGATACACCCTCCAATTTCTAGGCCCCAGGCTGCTAATTGGAATGCATGTGGTATTATGAGATTACTCTCTATGGTTGCCTCATAGGGGAGCAGAAGGATGAAGACAAAATGATATTTGTGTGTATTTGTTATTCTTTTTGCAGCACAGGAAGTGTTTCCTAGAGTGTGGTGGACTTACCCTTCAGCATGCTGAGCTGCAGCAGATGGGGGTGATGCCCCCTCAGAGTTGTGCTCATTCATTGATTCATTGGCCCTCACACTCATAGTGTGATAAACTTTTACTGACCCCCTACTAAGTGTGCACCTGTGCTGGGCCCTGTGGGGTACAGATGCTCCAGTCTTCAGAGAGCTGACAGTGTAGGGAGAGACACAGGCTGTGAATAGAAAAGGACCCTAGAGCCTCATATGTGGTTCTCAGCAGGTGACAACAGGGACCGCAGCGGGACTGGGAGAGAACAAAACAAGCATCCTGGGATTCAAAGGATAAGTGACCAGGTGTTGAGGGTGGAGTAAAAGTTCAGAGAGTAAAGAAGAGGCAGGGCATTCGAGGGGAGAGCCTGGAAGCCCAGGGGTGCCATGTTGGGGGAGAGTCAGTGGCTGATTAGAATGGAGCGTGAGAGAATGGGCCTAGATGGAGAAGCACAGTGGAGAGAGTTTATATCTGGCACCCAGAGGAGACCCTAAAAGGGCGTTTTAAAGACATTGCCTAGGGGCTGGCTGAGGAGAAAGTAGCAATGTAACCTAGCATTTAAAAGAAGGAGAAACAGGGCCAAGCAGTCAAAAGAGGGATGCCGGGTAGGGAGTGGGAGAGAAGGAGGCGAACATTGCCTCCTCTACGGATTGCTGAAGTCTGGCTCCTAGAGAGGTTGGGTGGGCATCACCAGTAGTGCACTTCTGCCTCTAAGGAGATTTATGGCCCTGGTGCTAACTTACCAGCAATTGGAATAAAAAAATGGCCAAGCAAACCATTAAAAGACAAACATAGGCACATTAAAATTTCAACAAGATTATTTCAGCATTCAGTGATTCATGAACCAGGCAGTCCAGATCACAAGCAGTTCAGGGCTCCACCAGAGGGAAAGAGGGTCCATTTTTTTTTGTTTGTTTTTTGAGATGGAGTCTCACTCTGTTACCTGGGCTGAAGTGCAGTGGCACAATCTCGGCTCACCACAACCTCCACCTCCTGGGTTCAAGCGATTATCCTGCCTCATCCTACCAAGTAGCTGGGACTATTGGCATGCACCACAATGCCCAGCTAATTTTTGTATTTTCAGTAGAGACAGGGTTTCACTTTGTTGGCCAGGCTGGTCTTGAACTCCTGACCTGTGATCCACTCACCTTGGCCTCCCAAAGGCATGAGCCACCATACCTGGCCTAAGAGGGTCCGTTTTTACAAGGTATTCACAGATGCACGTCAAAGAAAATACGTGATTGGTTAAGGGATAAAGACCTTGGTTAGAGGCTACCAGGCCGTTTGAGATTGGTGAAGCTTTAATTTTATTTTGCTGTACATTGAGCTGGATTTGTTTGCTAATGTAGAAATATAAGGCACTGCAGATGTCTCAGCCTCGTGGCCTTCCAATTAATTATTTTAACACCACTGCACCTTAAAGTTAATAAAATGCATTTTCACTCTCAACCCCATTTGAGCTTCTCAACACCCCTCAGACATAACCACTAGACACCTGCATTGTACAATTAAAAACAAAGATTGTGCCTTTGATTTGTCTGAACCCACCTTCCGGAAGCTCTGCACCCAGCTCCCTCCCACATGTCCACCAGGACTCCCAGCTTGAGGAAGCGCTTGCTGGGTACCCAAGGTCACTCCTCTCCCATATGTGCTCCTGGCCTCAACTCCTGCATAATCTGCCCTGTCCGCCCCCCCTTCCCCTCTTCCTTATTGATTTGCTTCATTCCTATTGTATTGTGAACACTCTGATCTGTTTTCTAAGTCCTTTGTCTTCTGCCTCAGGGTCTTTCTGTCTACTGTTCCCACTGGTTGGACCAATCGATAATCTACCAGCCAGCTTACTCCTACACAGAGGTCAGATCTTTCACAGCAGAAACATCACTCCATCTAAAGCACTTTTAGCTTTATAACTTAAATTCAGAAATTAGACAAGTATTCATGTGATCTTTAAGTCCTCTGACCCTCAGAGAACATAGCACAAAGTTTGGGCCACAGTAACTGATCAAAAAAATATATATATATATTTTTTTTGAGACAGAGTTTCACTCTTGTTACCCAGGCTGGAGTGCAATGGCACAATCTCGGCTCACCTCAACCTCCGCCTCCTGGGTCCAGGCAATTCTCCTGCCTCAGCCTCCTGAGTAGCTGGGATTACAGGCACGCGCCATCATGCCCAGCTAATTTTTTGTATTTTTAATAGAGATGGGGTTTCACCATGTTGACCAGGATGGTCTCGATCTCTTGACCTCATGATCCGCCCACCTCGGCCTCCCAAAGTGCTGGGATTACAGGCTTGAGCCACCGCGCCTGGCCTCAAAAAATATTTTAAATATGTATTTAGAAAGGTTGCAAAGAGGTCGTGTGCAGTGGCTCATGCCTGTAATTCCAGCACTTTGGGAGGCCAAGGCGGGTGGATCATCTGAGGTCAGGAGACCAGTCTGGCCAACATGGGGAAACCCCATATCTACTAAAAGTACAAAAAAGCTGGGCATGGGGTGCACACCTGTTATCTCTACCTGGGAGGCAGAGGTTGCAGTGAACCAAAACTGCTCCACAGCACTCCACCCTGGCCTGAGCAACAAAGTGGTACTCTTGTCTCCAAAAACTAAAGAGAAAGAGGAGGAGGAAGAGGGGGAGGAGGGGGAGGAGGGGGGAACGGGAGGAAGAGAATGTGGGAAGGGGAAGGGGGGAAGGAGGAAAGGGAGGGGAGGGGAGGAAGGGGAGGGGGAGGAGGAGGAGGATAGTGGTTGGGGGAGGAGGAGGAGGAGGATAGTGGTGGGGGGAGAAGGAGGAGGAGGAGGAGTATAGTGGTGGGGGGAGAAGAAGGAGGAGGAGGAGGAGGAAGAAGAAAACATTACAAAGAATTGAGGTATAGTTAAAACCTAAAAATAAGTTTCCGGTTCTGACCATGTGCCCTTGTGATAACACTGTGCTGCCTTTGTGTGGCATTGAGCAAGTCGCCCCACTATCTCTGGTCTAAATCTGCCCACTTGTAACAGGAAGGCTTTGCAGGTGACCTGCCACCTGGTCTTTCTTTTTCCCCCCTACCTGGCACCCAACAGCCTGTGAAAGGCCGCCCCCTGGCGGTCCTCTGCTGTCAGCAACACCAACAGTGCATGAGCTGCAAAGTCGACCTTAATGAGCCGTAGAGAACAGGTGATTTCCCACAACACCAATGGCTTTTTTGACGATAAACTGTCCGCCTGCTGGCCAGGCTATTAACTTCATCATTTTCTTTAGAATTCTCTGGTTAGGAAAGCTCATCCCTTCATAAATGGATTCTAGAAGTGAGAGCTGGAAGGAGTGGCAGCCATGGAATCATCTAGGTCAGGAACAGCCAACACCTGGCACTCATACCACTTCTCTTCTGCACACTGACAGGCATCACTAATAGATCACAGCACTCTTTCAGAGCACACCACTGTAGGCAGCCATGAGCAATCAATCTGAGTTGATGTGTCAGATGAAGGCTGAAGGAGTCAGGATGCCTGGTGGGAAACAGATGTACCACTCCGCTGGAATTTTTGAAAAGGCCTTGAATGAAGGTGCTTTTTACACAAGGGCTCCTAACTGTGTGGTCAGGATCAGAAGAACCAACACAGACTGCCCAGTCACCAGAGACTAGCAGCACTGGGGTTGGGGGGTCTACCCCTAGAGGAGAAGGGGGTGGGGGATCAGCCTGTAGATTGTGTTTAAAGCTGGAGCCATGGAGGGGGCAACCTGACAAGATAGACACAGGCCTGGTCCTAACGGGGCAACCGATGCAGGGCAGGAGCACAGGAACATGTACGCCAACCTCTGTCTCCTCTGCCCTCTAGCCTCCAGCCTGCCTGGAACCCAGGAGGCAGCAGACAGCTGGTGCCATATTTCCCTGGGCCAGCCAGCCCCCTCCCCACCCAGGACACAGGGCAGGACAGGAAGGTCTGAGCACGGAGTCTCCAGAACGCGGCCTGGGGAAGAGGCTCAGGTTTGCAGTTGTCTCAGGTGGAGCTCCCTAAATGCAGGGATATGCAACGACCTGGCTGCTTCTCATGATGTTCAGCAAAGGGATTGGGGGATGAAGGATGGAAGGGAGAGCTGAGCCAGATCCTCGGGTTAGGGGAGGCCTCGGTGGATCTTCTTTCCTTTCCCTTTAGGCAGGGAGCCTCCATTGCCAGCCTGTACTTGGCTGCAGGCTGTTCCCTGGGGAGGGGGCATTCTCTCTCTGGCAAGGATACATCTCAGGAGGAGGGGACATCAGAAGCCCTCTGCAGACAAAACTCACAGCCAATAGGGATCTGAGCTTAGCATCAATACCATCCATGGCAGAGGCAGGTGTCTGAGTGCAAATCCAGTCTCTGCCACTCATTTGCTCAGTGACTACAGGAAAACATTTAACTTCTTTGAGCTTCAATCGGCCACAACCTTCAGTGTCCCTGAGGAGTGAGGAATATGTTAACTAAGGTACGTAAAGGCTGGGTCCTCCTTCTTTCCTCCCTAGCCCATGCTCTTTCATCTCTGATCACTGAAAATGTGGGGTCATAGAGACCTGACTCTTGCAAAGTCAGGGGCATGAGGTCGAGGGAGGCAGGGAGGGCAGGAAGGAAGGGAGGGTAATGGGCAGCTGTAGGTTGCTCTTTCAGCAGGCAGAAAAGCTCAGTGGTCAGCACCGGGACCCCGGTCCCTTGGAGGAACAGGCTGTTGGAAGCAAAGATTGAGTCCTCGTGGGCAGAAGCTGGGAATCTATGGATGAGGTGGGAGCATTAGCATTCTTCCAGGGGAAACAAGACCAGGGTTATGAGTCCTGAATCATAGGATCAGCACTGATCCCAGGCAGCTTGGACTGATGCTAAGTGTCCCTAGATATGCCCATGAAATCCTCTCTAAGTAGATGTTGTCACTGTAGCATTCAACAAGGTGCCTTGAAAATCGAAGACACTGAAGAGATGGCATTAGTAATCACATAAGAATTAAAACAAGTGGCACTCAAGTGGCTCCAGCTAATTGCTGGGGGAGAAGTGCTGCCACATAGGCTCTATGAGTGCTGTCAACAGAATTGTGCCCCATCCCAGCCCAAAATTCATATGTTGAAGCTCTGCTATATTAAGGTTAAGGTTAACTATGGTTAAAGGAGGTGATAAGGGTGGGACTCTAATCCCATAGGACTTATAAGAAGAACAGGAAGAGAGAGGAAGGAGAGATCTGCCATCTCTCTCCATCATATAGGGACAAGAAGCCAGCTATTTGCAAGCCAAAAAGAGATCCCACACCAGAACCCAATGTGCTGGCACCCTGGTCTCAGACTTCCAGCCTCCAGAACTGTGAGGAATAAATGTCTGTTGATGAAGCCACTGTCCGTGGCCTTTTGTGACGGCAGCCAGAGCTGATGAACACAGTAAGAATGGCAAAGAGAGCAGTTGTGTTCCTGCTCTGACTGTAGGAGCACCGGGACCCTGCCCACTCATCTCTGCAGCAGGGTTCGGGAGAGGGAGGAAGGAGTGGAACCTTCGCCTCTGGGTAGCAGGGAGTGGGTGGAGGAGGGTTTATCTGAGCTGGTCCTGAAAGATTCATGGGTTTTCTGTGGGAGGTGGAGTAGGAAGACCTCCCTGGAGAAAAACAAAATGACCGTGGGTTAGAACAGGAGAGTTTTCACTGTGGCTCTTCTTTTAAGACTGGCTCATCTTTCATGTGTTCAGAAGATATTTGAGATTTCCTGTGTGCCAGACCCCTGCAAAGGACGGAAGAAACTGAAGTAGGAAGAGTCAGTTTATTAAGAGAATCATAATTGTGTTCTAACTTCAGAGGGAAGAAGGTTGGGGTGGGGGTTCAGAGGGCATGGGGTGTAGGGACATTACCATTCCTTGCTGAGCCAGAGATCACATAAGAACACGTCGTATTCCTTATATCTCAGTCTTGCTTTCACACTCCCACCTCCTAATTCAGAAACCAAAGTTCTCATCCATCTCCATCTTGAATATTTTAAGAGGTTCCTCTGGAAGATCTGCAGCAGATGGGGCCTTTGGGGTGAGCTCTCCTCTAGCAAGATAATGTGAGAGAAAAAATGGATAAATAAAATACAAAAGCGCAGGATCAAAAGAATGAGAGACGTTTGCAGGGGACGCTGTTGAAGGAGAGGAAGCCAACAACCCTTTATGACCACCTCACGCACAGCTGACCTGGACGAGGGGCTTGGGAAACGGCCTGAGACCAGACAGCTCTGAGTTTCAACTTGCGCAGCCGTTTGGTGGCTGGGTGAGTGGAGGTCAACAGTGAAACACACTTGGAAGAAGAAACAACAAGCAAAGGTGTGAGTGGAAAGCACCTCTGCACTGGGGGAATGAGGTCGGCAGTGAGACGGGATGAGGCTGGCGATGGGGGCTCGGGGGCAGATCGGGGTGCATCGGCATAGAGGTCTGGACAGGGGCTCCGGGGCAGATCGGGGCGCATCGGCATAGAGGTCTGGACGGGGGTCGGGGGCAGATCGGGGCGCATCAGCATAGAAGTCTGGACTTTACACTGGTTAAAACAAGGAGAAGCCTAAGACAAGATTCACTCGCCAGAACTACATTTTTGAAACATCACTTTCCAGCACTGGAGATGGCGGTAGGTAAACAGAAGGCGCTCACTTGTGCATGAAAGCTTCTGGGGCCTGCTGAAACATGGTCCGCTTCCCTGATCTATGTTCCTGCCTTCTGCACAACTGAAAGTACAGCTAAGTCCCCACCTCCCCAGATATCTTTCCTTCCTGCAGGATTCTTTTTCAACTGCGTGTGGGAAGTTTGATTCATTTCCTTCAAAATCAGCAAACAGGACGCAAGACTGAAGGCAAGAATCCAAAGTGGTGCTGTGTACCCTTACAGAACTGGTGGGCTTGGATATGTGCAAGGTTTTTGCTGAAAACGAGTCTCTGCAGGGCCTCTGCACTGGCTGAGAGAGCTCAGAAACAAAGTAATTAGCCATGGCCTTTGACTTAACAAGTCCAAGTGGCTCTTGGTTCTAAAACGCTGTTAAGCCCACTCCTCCACCAATATCCTCAGCCCAGCAAATGGTATCTACTCTGGTAGAAAACCTAGGATATATGCTTCGTTAGAAATGTAGCCCAGATCACTGCTCCATGTCTCCGCTGGCTCTCATCCAATCCACCCATCACCTGTTCTCTAGCTTCCACACTCAGCCTCAGGACTTTTAAGGACCTTTAAACCCATGACCTTTAAGGACCTCTAAGATCTTGTTTCAGCTTGTGGGTATATCTTGTCTTCTGCATCTACCTGCCCCTAGAGTGCCCACACACCCATTCCCCACCCCCCCCACACACACGCACACACTCACACACACATATACACATACACATATGATGTCCCAGCCACACACGACTGCTTTCACTCCTCAACATAAACTGTACTTTTTCATTTTTCTGTTCCTTTGCAGTTTTTCCCCGCTATCCAGAAAGCCTTAACCTCCACCTATCCCAATAATAACAAAATGTTATTTCTCCTGATTTGTCCTTGAATGAGGCATGGAGGAAGCATTCACTCCCCAGACCTGAATTGAGAAGCTGCAGATGGATGGAGAGAGGATGAAGACAGGGGTGTGTCCCTTTCAGGACATGTTCAAACTGGTGAGTGGGCAGCACGAGGATGTGGCAAAACACCAGCCCCACCTGACAAGCTCGCTTCTAGAATTCCATGTGTGCTGGAAGTATGGAGACATTGGACATGGACTTAAAGGCCAGCAGCAAAGACTAGGTATAAGAATGTGAGTGCAGATAATGGAAAATCACACATCAGTTAAGTGACTATTAGTGATTGAAACTGTCTGAGAAGTAGAGACCATCCCCCCAACCCCACCCCCACCCCCGCCCCACTAGGAGGCCTTTAGAGAAAGCCCAGCACTATTGAGTCTTGTAAGGTGTAAGACTCCCATTTTCTCTCTGTGTTTATTTGCCTTGTCTCCTGGAAAGAGAGGTAATTAGAAATGCCTCGTTTTCTTCGGTCACCAGTCCTTAAAGGCTTGGTATGTTTGGGATGCGAGTATGCAGTGTGCATTTGGAGGCTTGCCTCCACTTTTTTTGTGCCTCTCAAGTCCCTGCACAGTTAATTAAAAGTAATAGCATTATCTCTACCACAGCGTGGCATCATCCCATCTCCACAGCCCGTCATCCTAATTAGCAAGGAGAGAAGGAATTTGTCTACTTTCAATGTGTATGTTCTAAAGCTGGAGAGAAATTCATAGGAAATGGACCCGGCTGAATCCAGCATGAACGTCTGCTTAAAAAATTGTGAATTTTGAAATATGATCTTGGAGTGGTTCCCCAAGTACCAGGTATCCTGTATTATTTCAACTGATCAATAACAATAAAATCATGGTGATAACTATGACAATAACATTAAGAGCAGTTACTGTTTTTAGTGCCTGTCAAGGGCTTTGCATTTCTGAAGTGTGCTCTGAGAACACTAGTCCTTCAGGACGCTCCTTGGTAAACGCTTGCAATGCCCAGGTCCACATGGCATGTGTGACTCACCATAGACTCCCTTGGATGCTTATAATACCCAGTAGACTATGAGAAGCTCTGAAAAATTATGCCATTAAAAAAGTCATGTGAGTTTAAACCTATTTGAACATGGAATTCATTTGTGGAATATTTAATGTAACTTGTTCAACGCAATATTTTTAATTCTAAAAAGATAAGAAAAATAAGATGGACAGAGATTGCTCTGAGGTCTAGGAGCAAATCCCTAAGAAGTGAATCCACGTTCCAAAGTCTGTGCTCCCCAGTCTCCACAGGCCCCTGCCAGTAGCATAGCAGGGTCCACGCCTGCACAATAGGTCAAGTTCATGCCTCACCCTCACTATCTGGAGGCTGGTTTCTAAGGCCCACACACCCAGAAACACTAGGTGGGGAAAGGAAGAGGGACAGAAGAGAAGGTAAGCAAAGTAAGCACTTACTGAGCATCCCTGGGCACCAGACGCTGTGCTTGTCTCAGAAAACAGAGATGCAGATATCCTAGTCCCTACTCTTAGAAGGCTCATCATCTGGCTAGAGAAAGAAAATCACCAGCTTGTTACAAAAGCACAGGCTTTGGATCCACACAGTCCTGAATCTTGTTAAATGCCTGTTATGTGTCAGGTGGTGGTCTGAGCACAACCATTCCTTCCTGCAACTTTGGGCAGGTTACTTAACATCTCTTGTTCCCTTTCTATATGATGAGCATCACCCGCTATGTAGGGTTTCCATAGGGACTAGCAAATCTCAATGTTCTAATGCAGCACTGGGACTAAGCAGTTTCCCTTAAATCTTCAACCATCTAATTAGGGGATTTAATGAGTTCAGTGGGAAAACCAACTCTGGCAGATTATAGAAAGGCATCAGGAGGAGGTAATATTGGGCCCAAGTTCTGAAGGATAAGTTCAACAGCATAGACAGTGAGAGGAAGGAATGCCTGAACTGGGTCCAGGAGTAGAAACAGCATCACTTGAACAAGCTCTGTCTCTCAGCTCTATCCCCTGTGCTGGTTTTAGCCAGGCAGGCTCTTCCCATACCACAGCAAGATGGCACAGGAAGCCTCAGCTTACACATGCTATCCACTCAACAACCCCAGCAGAGAGAAAATGCCCTTTTAGGATGAGTTCCAACAAGTGTCACCAACTGTGTACCTTCCTTTGTTCCCCAAAGAACTCTTCCCCACCCAGGAGCCTTAGAATTTTTTTTGAGTGCATGGAACTTGACCACCCTGTTTCCATACTCCTTTGATTTCCTGAATCCTTGAATCACATGCCTAGTATAGTACCTGGCTTAACAGTCCCTTAATAAATGCTGGGTAAAAGGATGGAGAAATGAATGACACATTCTTCTAGAGTTCTTACCTGGGTTTATTAAAGAGTAGTAAGATTCCAGTGGTGTAGGTGGAGTGGGTTACTTTGCTGAAAAGTGTCTGAAAATCAGTTTATTCTTTGGGACTTTGTGGACAGTTGCAAAATTACTGTCAGTTCTTGTGCAGAGAATAAGGTTTGGAAAAAGCATGGAGTGGCCATGAATGAGTGTGTAGTTCTGCACATCTGGAAATAAGGAATTTGGAATAAGATGGAAGACTTTGACTCTTCCCTCATTGGCCTTTCCAGAAGTTCCTCCAGACTTTCCATTTCTTTCTGGTGTAGAAAATCCTCAAGGCAAAGATTCGACCGGTTGGTTGAAGCCGTTCTTCCTACGTGAGGCGACAAGCTGGATTCTTGGCATTGACGCTTTTTGTTTGCCTCCTTCCCATCCAAATTGCCCTTTGACCTGACTCTGGTCCCTAGTCCTGGTTCATTATATTTGACCCAGCACAGGTGCCCCATTTATCTAGGGGAATTGTTCATTGGCACTCTAGATATAACTGGTGGTGATTTGGAGCATTTCCGCAGATGTGCTCCATTTTAAATGTGATTTTAAAAATAATCAGGTCCAATGAGATGAATCAAACCCAATCCAAGCTTTCATTTGATATCCGAGAAGGCTGTTGGGATGGCCAAGAAGTTACAAAATAGTGATTTACACAGTGAGCAATCATTTGACAAATTATCTACAATAGTGTCCCCAAAGTTTGGAAGAACAAATGCAGTTTGAGAAGTTTCTCAAAGAATTGACCCACTCTGCCCAGCTGATTTGGTTTAAATCAATGGGATTTCTTTTTGCTGCTTAATGAAGAGAAAACGTAAGCACTGAAGCATGAGTTTTGTTCCTTTGTTACTTTGTCTCACATTTATCAAGTGTCTATTTAAGTTTGGGTCTAGGACTAGGCATAGGAGAGACTCAAAGCTTCTGGACTGTGAAAAAACAAAAGGAACTAGAAAACTGGATCCCGTGGTTCCCTAAGGGGTTCTCTGGTAGTTCTTTGGAAGACTAGGAGGAAGCTGTGCCGCTGGTGACAATGTGAGAACTGCTCCTGGAATGGCACCGTCGTTCTCCTGAGGTGGCTGAGTGGCTGGGGTGTGAAAGCTGAAGTTCCCTGTTGGCCATCTTGCCATTATATGGGAAGAGTGTTCCTGAATGGAATCGCAGAGAAAACAGCTGAGACACAGGGGTCTTGTCCTGAAGCAGCATCCCCTGAGTGTTCCAATTATATGTCTTACTGCCTGGGACACCTCTTGTGTCCCATTTCGAGGCCCTTGGCCTCACATGTTGTTCCACATGAAGCTATGGCACAGGTTTCCACCATGTGGCCAGGTTACCACATGGGCTGGCAGCACCCCAGGCCCCACCTGGGGTATATGTCACACCTCTGGCTTCTGGCCCTAGGGCTTCTCTGATTCAGTGAATGGGGTGGGGACAGTCAATGCTTCCTATTCATGCATTCAGAATCCAGGACTCCGGAAGACCTGACGTAACTCTGGAGAACTCCATGACAAGGCGAGAGGGTGGGAACCAATGGACCGGTGCTTCCCAGCCTCATTCTTCAGGCAGCCTGCCCTGAGATGCACCTCACACGATTCTCAACATGTCGAGGATGTAGTCAACCTTCCCGGAGTCTTCCATCAACTCTTCCACCTTTCCTGCTGTCCCTCACTCATGCACAATGCAGTCAAAATCCCAAATAAAACATTGGCACATCGTCTTTTGTTTCTGATTCTACTTTCTATGGAGATCAGGCTAAGGCTCTCCTAGAAAGCAGTGGTTTTAAACACAAACCCTCAGGATAGGATTTTTGACCTAGGCATATCACCACCGAGATGGCACCAGGACCCCATTGCTGGTGTAAGTGGAGGGCTGGTAACCCCCAGCACATAACACAATGACAGTTGCAAAGGTATTTGTGTATGGGTTATTGGAATGAGGTATGGATGCGGGGAGAAGCACTGGAGTAGGTAACAGCAAGGACATTTGATTGACACAAGGGCAATGGTGACGTTAAACTTTGTGGAGTGGACTCACTTTTGTTAACCGCTTTGGAAGTCTTGTAAAGAAAATGACAGACTTGGTCAACCAAATATGAGTTCAAGACTCTAGGATACAACTTAAGAAGATTCTTATTTCAGTAGCTGCAAGGCATAGTGTACTAAAAATCAAGCCCAGGGTTCAGTGGTAAGAGTAACAGTAGATATAAAGGTGCCTGAATGCACAGCCTCTACCTGTCTCCCATGTCTAAGTTAGGACTCATATAAGAAGATAAACTTAGCCAAGAAATGGGACAGTTCAACAATGTGCATATGAAACTGGAACCCCAGATTTTCTTGAATCCTCTAAGCCTATAGAAGCTTTTTCCATTTGCTATAGGAGATGAGCTCCCCCTAGCACAGACCCTAAAAAAGACCTCAATTGAGCCAGAAGCAGTGGTGTATGCCTGTAATCTAAGTGCTTTGGGAGACTGAGATGGGAGGATTGCTTGAGTCCAAAAGTTCAAGATTAGCCTGGGCAACATAGAGACTCTACCTTTACAGAAATTTTTTAAAATTAGCCAAGTGTGGTGATGCATGTCTATAGTCCTAGATAATTAGGAGGCTAAGGCAGGAGGATTGCTTGAGCCCATGAGATTCAAGCTGCAGTGAGCTATGATCATGCTGCTCCACTCCAGCCTGGACAACAGAGGGAGACTCTGCCTCTTAAAAAAAAAAATCAATTGAGGCACATATCTTATATCTTTTTTTTTTTCAGAGACTTTTTTCCTTATTGAGCTCTGCACCCATATCTCCTCATTGCCTCCAGGAAAATAACTGAAGTTATATTTTAGGATAGGCTGTATAGGGAATTAGAGCCCCTACCCTAGGAGAAATAGCTGACATCCAGAAGTATTTGTAGTTTCAGGATTAATTAAAAATGTGGCAGTGGGAATGAGGATCGGCATGGTTCAGTGGAGCTGTGCTGGATTGGGTATTGAGAGTGTCGAAGCAGGATATAGGCTGGTTAAAAGAAACATTTTTGAGAATATATATTTTTTAAAAACCTTACTCTCACCCATACTGTAGGGAATCACCAGAGAAACAAACATAAAACTCATACTTTAAAGCCATTGTAGAGCTGTGGACAAAATTAAATCTACAAATTCTAAACCTTTGAGGAATGAACCCATGAGCAAGAGACAGAGGATAGTTTCACATCTGGGGTCAGCTTCTGAGATTTGGGGTAGTATAAGCAGAGATAGGACCTGCCAGAGGTCCTATCTTCCCCAGGACCTGCCAGAGGTCCTATCTTCCCCACCACCCCCCTTTTTTTTGCTCAAAAAAGAAAGTAAGCAAATTTTGACAAACTTGGGGACTGGCACATCTGATTTGAATATGGAAGATGCCTGAACACAAATACAATTCTTCAAATAATTATCTTACATAGGCATTTTGCTGAATAGGGTTAGTGTTAAAAAGCAGAAAGATACCTTGCCAACTCAGATACTCTTGAACTTGTCACCTCATAATTTCACAGTAGAGTGTCTATTGATCTCGATGCCTTAGTATGATATTTTATTCTTATGATCCCACGGTTCTGAGGCCCCAAGGTCATCAGTCTGAAATTTCACAGTCTCAAGGTACCATGTTCTTGAGATCTCATGAGTCTGACAACCCATAGTCTCAAAATCTCAAAGTCCCATGATTTGAAATCTGGCAGTCTCAATATCTTGGATTCTCATGGCCACAAGATCTTTCAGATTAAAATATCTGGGAGTCTCACAGCCTAGCAGTTTTGAGGTAGAGCAAATATGAGCCCTCCCAATTCCAAGGATTTTCAGGCCTACAATGTTTGATTCCAAAGATTTACCAGAGAAAGAGGCCTGAACTCACTTTAAAATTGTTTTAAGACAGAAGTAAACTACACTTAATCAAAGACCAATTAAATTCTACTCAATTAAACTTCTAAGGAAATAAAAAATACTAGTTCCCTGGTGATAACTAGTTAAAAGAACCAAAAATATTTATGTCTCTGGAGGGAATAAGGACAAAACCACAACCTGAAATGGCTAAACTTCCATTTACATCAAAATGATCAATTCTTTCCCCATGCAATCTGCCCCAGCTGTTATTGTTCTTTTAAATACAATGTAAGACAATCAAAAATTACAAAATTATAACACAAGCATAGAATTACCAAGAGAAAAATCAAGTCAATGGAAACATACCTAAAAATGATTAAAATGTTGGAATTAGCTTACATAATTCTAAAATAAGTATGATTAATATGTTAACAAACCTACACATATACATGTATACACATAAACATATATATATAGCACGAAAATATAGACAATTTCACAAGAGTTTCTTAAATTCAGTAAGAACAAAATGTAAAACCTAGAACTAAAAATATATCTGAACCCAAAGATATAATGATGAGATGAACAGCATTTTGGAAATAATAAAAGAAAGAATCAGTAAACTTGAAGGGAGATGAATAAAAATTGTCCAAACTGGGCCAGGTGTGGTGACCCATGCCTATATTCCCAACACTTTGGTAGGTTGAGGGGGTGGATCACCTGAGGTCAGGAGTTTGAGACCAGTCTGACCAATATGGTGAAACCCCATCTCTACTAAAAACACAAAAATTAGCTGGGTGTGGTGGCACTCATCTATAATCCCAGCTACTTGGCAGGCCAAGACAGGAGAGTCACTTGAACCCAGGAGGTGCAAGTTGCAGTGAGTCATGATTGCACCACTGCACTACAGCCCAGGTGACAGAGCAAGGCCTAGTCTCAAAAAGAAAAAAAAAATCCAAACTTAAGCTGGAGAAGAAAAAAACTCACTGAAAAACAAATTAAAGAGACTTAATGACTTGTAAAACAGCATGAAGTATGCTAATCTAGGTATAACTGAAATTACAGAAGACAAGATGAAGAGGAAGGCTCATGAAAAATATCTGAAGAAGAATTAACTGAGTTTTGTCTGAATGTGATCAAATAGTGTCCGACGGTCTAGAAAGATTAGTGAATCCCAGCAGTACGTACATAAGACATCAACAGCTACAACACAGTAAAACTCCTAAAAACCACAGATCAAGGAGAAAGTTTTAAAAGTACCTGCATGAAAAAGAAAGATATGTAATATACAGGGAAAATATCAACTAGAGAGTTAGCTTCTTATCAGAAACAATGAAAATCGGAAGATAATGGAACACAATCTATAAAGCACTATATGAAAATTCATTAATTTATAACATATTCAGCAATACTATTTTACAATAAATGAAGAAGTAATGAAGTTATTCTCATATAAAATAAATAAATGGACAGGCAGCAGATCCACCTGTAAGGAATGGTTTTAAAAAGTTCTTCAGGGTGAAGGAAAACAATACCAAATGGAAATCTGGGTCTAAAATTAGAGGACACTGGAAATACTAACTACATATAAATATTAAAAAGAATTGTTAATTTTTGAAAAACATGATTGATCACTTAAAGCAAAAAATTATAATAAGGCATTGCAGGGTATGTATGTGTAAATAAAGTGACCACAATAGCACCATGTCTGAGAGAACAGAAATAGATTTATACTTCTGTGAGAATCTCACATTATACCTAAAGCGGTGCAATATGAATTCAAGGTGAATTGCTAAATAAACATACATATTGTAATCCATAGAGCAAGGTTTTGTCTTAAATGCATAAAGACATAGCTTAAAGTGAAAGAAATAACAGAGAAAGACATGTTTAAAATAACCCTGAAAAAGGCAGGGGAAAGTGAAAGAAACAGAACAGAACAAACAGAAAACATTTAAAATAATTGTAGAGATATTAATAAATTCTAACACAAAATTAATCACATTAAATGCCAACATATTAAGCACTCTAATTGAAGGGAAGCTTTTTTCAGATTGTATAGAAAAGCATGACTTTGGGAGGCCGAGGCGGGTGGATCACGAGGTCAAGAGATCGAGACCATCCTGGTCGAAATGGTGAAACCCCCTCTCTACTAAAGATACAAAAAATTAGCTGGGCATGGTGGCTCGTGCCTGTAATCCCAGCTACTCGGGAGGCTGAGGCAGGAGAATTGCCTGAACCCAGGAGGCGGAGGTTGCGGTGAGCCGAGATCACACCATGGCACTCCAGCCAGGGTAACAAGAGCGAAACTCCGTCTCAAAAAAAAAAAAAAGAAAAGAAAGGCATGTCCCACTCTATGCTGTTTTCAAGAGACACACTTTAAAAATAGCTATTCAAATAGGTTGAAATTAAAAGGCTAGATAAGGCAGGCAGACAGTAAGCATAAGAAAGCTGTTATCGCCATATGAAAATGAGATCAAATTATCTTTAAACAAGTAGTATTATCAAAGGCAAAAAGGCTCAATTAATAATGATCAATGGCCAATTTCTCAAGAGAATGTTATCATCTTAAATGTATATTCACATAGTAACAGCTACAAAATATAGGAAACACAATTTGACAGAGCGAAAGAGAGGAAGCGATAAATGTACAATCACAGTATGAGATGTTAACACCACTCACAGTAAAGTAGGCACAAATTAGTGAGAGGCAGCTTCTGCTATCAGCATTTTGAAAATAGAAAACTACGCATAATATGTAAGGTTGACTTTCAGACTTTGAACAACAGTGATCGCTTAGGGTAAACAAATGAGGTCGGTCCTGTGATCACCCAGACATTCTGCTTAAAGGCACCTCTCAGGTCCAGGTTTGAGGAGGGAGATCTCAAGCAGAACACAGCGGCCTCTGAGTCAAGGAGATGGAGATCCCAATTGGAGAGGACTGGAGCAGCTGGTATTTGGGCACAGAGTGTGGAAAAGATGGAGCTATGTAGAGAAAAAAAAATCCTACAAACCTTCATAGACGTCTGTTTGAATTTGTTGCTGAATATTAACCATATTCATTTGCTATGCTGCCTTTTTAAAAACTCACAGACAGGTAGCAGTCTTTAAGTTAATGATGGCATTAGAGGCTTCCACGTCCTGCTAGCTTTCAGTTTTCTCAGCAAATGGGTAGAGGCCTAAGTTTCCACGGGATTTGGATGATTCTGAAAAATCGCAAGCCTTTCCCTTATAGAAGATGCACCTGTGAGTCATCGGGATGTTAGCCCTAATCCACAATGCAGAAGGGTTTCATGCCGGGTCTTCCAGGCTCCTTGGAGTTTTACCAGAGCTACGTGGCCACCTCTTCCTGTTTAAGGAAAAGGAAACATTCTCTGTTGATTTGCAGCCAGCAACAGGCCAGGGCACCTGCTTGCTTTCAGAAGAGAACAGAGGGGAAATTCTAGGGAGGGCCTCAGGTGACAGCCGGGCCCAGGGAGGGAAACCATGACTCATCCACAGGGAGCTGCAGCTTTTTGTTCAGGCTCCGGTGATCCCTGTGAGCAGAGGTGAGGCCATGTGCCACCATATTAGTCAGGGCTGTCACTTTAATAGAAGTAGTGATGTTAATACTTTATTCACTGATTAATTCATTCACACTTTCCTCCCTTTTATTTTTGTGTCCATTTAGTTTTTCATTTTTCTTTACACAATGAGGGTGACAGTGCCTATCTCAATGGGTCCTTGTGATGATCCTTGGCAAGGTACATGGTGGCCTGCCCCAGGTTCTGGCCCAGAAAACGTGTAATAGACTTGGCATCATTGGAGGCCTATTCTGTAAAGGCTCTAATTGTGAGTCTCTCAGTCTTTTTCTCCAGCTATCAGTAGCCAAATTGAGTTTTCCTAAGACTCTATTCTTTTTGCTGGAGAAACTTATCAGGAAAATCATTCTAGATTGTCTCACCTATGGCGATCAGCAGCCCAGTTTTCCCAGGACAGAGCCCATCTCAGGCTGTGAGACTTTCTGTACTAATACAGTAGCAGTGTCAGGCTAACGGGGACAAGTTGGTCCCATCTTCCATCATCAAATGGGCTGGGAAAGAACCAGTAACAGAAGCCAAGAATTTGTTCAAACTCTTGTCTCTGTGTGAACATACAACTCACTTTTCTTGATTGATTTACTCAGGTGTAGATCTCTCCATGCCCATCAAACAGAACATGAGAGGCCGGAAGGGTTGGGTTAAGGCCTCTGACTTTGGAGTCCTGTTCTGGTTGGATCAACTACAATCCATGAGCTCTTGGACAAATCACTAAACTTTTCTCTCTTCCTTCCTTCCTCATCTAGATTTAGTTTACTGATATCTTATTTAGTCATTTTGCATCTATACTCATGAGAAACTTGACCTGAACTTTTCTTTCTTATGCTGTCTGTACCTGGTTTGAGTATCAATATGACACATGTCTCACAAATGTGTCAGAGGAATAAGTACTAATCTATGGAAGCATTTGTATAAAATGGGTTTATATATTCCTCAGTGTTTGGAATATATAAACCAATATGTTTATATATAATATAATGAATATATAAACCAATATGCTTAGATCTCTGCTGTGGAGACATTTGAGTCCTATGTTTCTAGGAAAATTTTTCTCGTGTCTATTTTTTTAATTAACATACTACATTCTTACTATACTATGATTAATATCTTAGCATTTGTTTGTGGATCAATCTTATCAGATGTCCAAATTATCAGTGTCTCAAATATTGTCTTCTATTTATTTCCTACATCATTATTTTTCAGCCTCGTGTTTAGATTTTCCTTATATATTGGGCAGGGCGAGAGTTCGTTTCTTATCCTTTTTACAGATTTCTTGTGCTTTAACCAACAGTAAAGCTTTCCTTCTTCCCAACATAAAATACCATCATTCATATGTAAAACTTTCATTATTAGCAATTTATAAAATATTGACCATTTACTATTGCAATTTCTTCTTTAAATCATGAGTTATTTAGAATTGATTTCAATTTCAGGATCTTCTGAGGATCTGAAGGTTATCAGTTGTCTGCCCCTTCAGGTCTATGCACCATCCTTCCTTCACCCTGTTCTTTCCCCCAGGAAACTGAGAGATGAGAATTATGTCAACTGGCTTCGTGACCCCCTGGCTGCTAATTGAAAGGAGACAAGAGGGTGGACAGAGAGTGAAGGCAGGTGTCTATTTCCTGGACTCCCTTTTCTTTCCTTTATTTCATTTAGAGCCCATGCCATACCCCGAAATCATGCTTTTTACCTTCGCTTAGCTACTCTTGTGTTTTCTGTCCCCACACTAAAAAGGTAAATTCCACTGCAGCAAGATCTCCCAGCTTCCGCCCCAAGGCCTGGCTACCGAAGGTGAGAGGTGAAAGAACCTTTAGAGATCAGAGACCAACTCCTTCCCACTGCATCTAAGGACACTGAAGTTATGGGGCAAAGAGACTTGCCAAAGGTCAAGTATCTCATTAGAGGCAGGACCTCCTACACCCTGACCCTGGATTTCTTCTTCTATAGCATGAGACCCCTCAAAATAATTAAGATGAAAGAGAGAGCCCCCCTGCCTGGACACAGTGTGAAGGAACTAGCTGCATTGTAATTCTCTGAGCAAAGGAGAGGAAGTACCTGCAAAGCTGAATCGAATCATTGATTCCTTTGCCTCTCCCAAGTTTCACAAACAGCCTCTGGTCTCTGTGCCTCGTATGTCAAGCCTGCACAGACAATCAGTTAATTAAATGAGGCCACAACAGCCAAATGGCCTGGGAAGGTATGTTTCCACTGCCAGACCTCTGACTTCTTTATGGTGGAGAATAGAATAAACAAAGTTTCCCAAGAAGCTGAGAAAAACCTCTCTTCCTGAGTTCCTCTCACATAAGAAATGACTGCTGTGAACAGATGCCCGAGTTCTGATCTTGGAGCAGCCAGGGCCCGAAGCTGGGATGCCAATTTTCATTTCACCTTCCTCTTTCACTAATCCTGCAGGGCCAGAACCAAAGCACAAAATAAAATATGTCAACATTTTGGAACAAACCACTAAAGGCCGTAGGAGGGAGGAAGCCTATCAAAATTATTGAGAAGTTTGATCAAAGGTGCCTTTAAAAATATTGATGACTTTCCAAGGAGAAACTTTCTTCTGAGCAGATCTTTTTTAATGCATAATTTGTTTAAAGGTGGTTATTTATACCATAGAATACTATACAGCCATAAAAAGACTGAGTTCATGTCCTTTGCAGGGACATGGAGGAGGCTGGAAACCATCATTCTCAGCAAACTTACACAACAGAAAACCAAACACTGCTGGTTCTCACTCATAAGTGGGAGTTGAACAATGAGAATACATGGACACAGGGAGGGGAACATCACACACCAGGGCCTGATGGGGGCGTGAGAGGCAAAGGGAGGGACAGCATTAGAACAAATACCTAATGCATGCAGGGATTAAAACCTAGATGATGGGTAGATAGGTGCAGCAAACTACCATGGCACATGTCTACCTATGTAACAAACCTGCACGTTCTGCACATGTATCTCAGAACTTAAAGTAAAACTTTTAAAAATGTGGTTATTCATAAAAGATTTGAAGCACTTGACCTTGGATCACAGGAATGGCCAAGTCTTTATTTCTATATGCCAGGAACTTGACTCTTCCCTGTGCATTCCCAGCCAGGTGGGCATACTTCTGCCTGCTTCACATCCCTACTTCTCAAAAGTGAAGCCTCAA
Organism: Leontopithecus rosalia; assembly: GCA_028533165.1. NCBI lineage: Eukaryota > Metazoa > Chordata > Mammalia > Primates > Cebidae > Leontopithecus > Leontopithecus rosalia. Next base: position 85,186,655 of record CM052663.1, read on the forward strand.
GGTAAGTCCCAATCCTGGGAAGCACCTTATGGTTTACAAAACCCTCTCATGAGTTTGTCACATCATCTTACATGAGCACAGGAACTGAGGCTCTTGGAGGCTGAATCAACCTGCCCAGGTCTGTCCAGCTGCTGACTGACAGCCGCAGAATCTGAACCTAACCTGTCCTGTGTGTTACCCTGGGGCACGTCATGCTGTCCTTGTCATTAGCTAAGTGTGTGTTTGTCTCCCCAGGTGACTGCACGTTTCTTGAAATTATATCTCATTCACTTCCCTGTTGGCCACATCTATCTTGCTGGATGGCACCTAACAGGCCTCTCGTGGTCCTATGTTTAAAACGTCTACATTCTGGTTTGAATGAATGAATAGAAATGCCCCTCAACAGAAAAGCCTAAAAAATAGTGACTTTATCTTGGCCTTGCTTTGTGACTTGGGACACCTCACTCCTTTTTCTGGTCATTGGGTTGCTACTGGATTATGAGTTCTATAAATCCCATCATTTCTCATGCTCCTCTTCAGGCCAAAGCTCTTTGTGTGATGCTGCATAGCCAATTTGAAAGTGATTTCTCTTCCCACACCCTTAAAACCAAATCAAAGACACACTGAGAGAAAAAAGAGAGATTATTGCCATGAGTGACTAGATAGCAGGACTGGCTATATAGCACAGGGGGTCCGGTGTGAAATTGTTAAAATTATACTGGCAATGGCAGAACCTTAATCCAGTGCAGGCCCTTCTAGGCAAGGGGTCTTTTGCAGCCGCACAGATTACATGCTATGAGCCTGGCCCTACAAGTAGCAATCATGGCTTAAACATGCAGCCCTTTCTTTATTATATTATACTTTAAATTCTGGAGTACATGTGCAGAACATGCAGGTTTGTTACATAGGTAGGCATGTGCCATGGTGGTTTGCTGCATCCATCACCCCATCATCTACATTACGTATTTCTCCCAATGCTATCCCTCCCCAGCCCCCCACCCTGTGACAGGCCCCAGTGTGTGATGTTCCCCTCCCTGTATTCATGTGTTCTCATTGTTCAACACTCGCTTAGGAGTGAGAACATGCAGTGTTTGGTTTTCTGTTCTTGTCAGTTGCTGAGAATGATGGTTTTCAGCTTCACCCACGTCCCTGCAAAGGACATGAACTCATCCTTCCTTATGGCTGCATAGCATTCCATGGTGTATACGTGTCACATTTTTTCTATCCAGTCTATCATTGATGGGCATTTGAGTTGGTTCCAACCCTTTGCTGTTGTGAACAGTGCCACAATCAGCATATGTCTTCAGCCCTTTCTATGACCACTAGTGGAAGCATTTCCCCTTTAGGGACCAGAACCTCTAAATGCACAGAGCCCAGGGTGGTGGGACTGGGAGTGATGGAAAGCAGAGCCAGGCATCTTTCCCCCTTGGCTCACAGACCTTCGGTCTCCCTATTGGGTCACAGAAGGATATAATGGTGCTTGATTTCAGGCAATAGTTTTCAACCATAAAGGGATATCTAGGGGAGGTGTGCTACCACTCATAAAGTGTGTGGAGGCCAGTGATGTTTTAAACATTCTAGAGTGCACAGAGTAGCTCCTCATGACAAAGAATTATCTGGCCCTAAATGTGAATAATCCCAAGGGTAAACCTTGGGATAGATCCTAAGGTTATATAGGTTTAGGATATATCGAGGATATATCCTAAACCTTGATTTAGGATATATACTGCACTTGAAACTTGACTATTACGGAGGGCCCTTCCATCCTCATTGACCTAACTTTAACCATATGGAGTGTGTTTATCTTTACCAACATCTAAAGCACACTTGCTGCTTCTTGCTCAACCAGTCTGATTGGTCTGAAGTCATCAACATATAGTCAATAAGGTCATATCTGGGATTTCCAAATGATCTAGATTCCTTCAGACTGTATGATGGAGTGAGATGTGAGATTCACATGGCTTTGGGTAGAAAGTGTATACTGCTCTCTGTCCTATGTGAATGCAGAGTGCTGTGAGCCCACTTTCTCATTAGGATTTTTTTTTAAAGACCAAGCTCACCATAGCAATGGCCTCCTCAAGGATACATATGAAACTCTAGAAGTTTTTAGTGCAATGGAGAAGGGAATGGAATGTGAGTTATGAATAAATGGGGATGAATGAAAGAACAATCTATACCTTCAGACATCCATGCAGGATAAACAGGGAAGAGTGCAAGCCAGGGATGGAGATGGTGATGGTATTCCGGAATGAATTCCGGATGAATTCAGGAATATGATCAGCTGGATGCTATGCTGCATCAGACAAAGACCTTTGGCTTGACAAGGAAAATGAGAAATCATGGGATTTAAAAAACTCATTCCAGGTAGAAAAAGAAGAACCAGAAAAAAAAGTGAGGTGTCCCAAGTCAGAAAGCAGCTCCCCCACCCACTCCTGTACACTCAAGGAAAGGTAAGACACAGAAAGCAGATTGAGGGAAAGGACAGTAATTGGTTAGTTCCACATCTGGCACACCCAGGTGCAGGTGCTCAATAGGCAGAACTAGAGATGGTGAGACAGCTGGAGGTACAATCCAACTCCCCTGGAGAACTGAATCCCTGGACAGATCCTCAAAACGGCTGCAGAGAATGACTGCAGTAGGCTCAAGATAGAGTCGTGGGGAACCCCAATGTTTAAAGGAACAAAGGGGATGACAGACCCATCCAAGGAACTGGGAAGAAATGTTCAAAAATGATGAGAATCATCAGAAGAATGTGGAATGAGGAAAGCTTGGGTAGAAGAGAATTTCAAAGGCCTGAGTGAATGGCCATTTCAAAGGCAGCAAGAGATGCTGGAAGATAAAGGCTTGAAAGCTTTTTTAAAAGATGGACTATAATTTTTGCTTTCATCATGAGATAAAGCATTGAATTGAGGTGAGTGGGTTTGAGGGAATGTGGAGCAGGAAGGGGGCTCAGAAAAGAAAATCAGCGATCCCTCTAACACCATCCATGCTCTACCGTGGACTTTGCCTATTGCCCCATATGAACATCTGCCCCCAGTTTTGTTCTAAATGGAATAGGAATACGATTGTTTGATGGGCAAGGTTTTGTGATGCTCAAGTGAGAGAGAAAATGTAAAAGTGCTTTTTAAACTGTTTGTCACTTCTTTTAACACATTAGCTAAGGCAAAGAAAAGAGATTTGGATTTTGAACCATTGCACACCTTCCAGATAAAGACCTCGAACATTTTATGGAAGCTGGCTTTCCTCATCTCCAGTATGGACTTCATGAAGTGCAAGCCTATGGCATTGTCCAAGTCCAGGAAAGGGGTCTTTGAAATGTATAAAAATGCTAAGGAGCTCATTTTTGAGAGCTACTGCATGTCACTGCTTTTGATTTAACTCCACTCTGAGCAGCAGGGGACCTGAATTTATTTATCCCTCCCTCCTCTCTCTCGCTCTCTCTCGCTCTCTCTCGCTCTCTCTCGCTCTCTCTCGCTCTCTCTCGCTCTCTCTCGCTCTCTCTCGCTCTCTCTCGCTCTCTCTCGCTCTCTCTCGCTCTCTCTCGCTCTTGCTCTCTTTCTCAGGCCTGCCACCCACCAGAGACAAGGCACAGCCTCACTCATTACTGTACCCTTTCCAGTGACCAGCACAGTGCCCAGCAACAAGAAAGAGCACCCCAAAGCATGTGATGAATGGCTTGATACTAGGAGGAGGAAGAAAATGTGTACTAGAAAAAAATGAAATAAAGAATAAGCAAAGAAAGGTGCATTTGAGATCAAGGAAATGGAGAAGTTTTCTGGCAAAGAAAGCAATTGTCCAAAACTTTGAAAGAAGGAATGGCGGGACAGGTAGAGAGTAGAGAGAATATTTCAAGTCTAGAGGAAAGTGTGAACGAAAGCACAGAATAAAGAAAATGTATGAACGTTGGCAGCTACATCCATGTTCTTTCCAACAGATCTCAAAAGTCCCAAGCATTGAGCACTTGCACTTGCAAGCCTTTTTTCCTCATCCTTGAAGAGGAAAGAAAGGACATGAGCACTGGAGACAGCCACAGGGAAAGGGAAGAGGAAGGCAGGGGTCAGATCCATGTGTGTTCGAATCTCAGCTCCACCATCTATGGGAGTGTGACTTTCTGGCAACCTAATGAATTCCTTATAAGCCTCTTGCTGCTCATCTGCCCACGGGAGGTAACAGTGCTTACTCAGGGAGTGTCTGATGATAAAATGATATAATGAATCATACATGTGCCCAGCATTGAACTCAGTTGCTCAACCAATATTTGCCCTGTCCCTTCCACTGGAGCCTCTACCCGCTACACCACTCCACACCAGCCTGGAAGTCTCCCCAGCCCCTACACCTGGCCAGCAGTGGGCATTGCACTTAAAGGTCCTGGCCAGCTTTCAGGCATTTTGAGGTTCTCAAGGACTTTCTTTGGTTCTCTTTGCACAGTAAGAACTGTGGGAATGCAGGATGCCACTCCTGTGCCAAGAATGTGAAGAGCACTATTTTCCTCCAATACAGGTCTTTATGGTAACCTTAAAAATGGTGCAAAATTCTGGCATCTCAACTCCCTTTCCCTGCCTTTATTTTTATCTCTTCTCCTGCTGTCATGTTCATAGGATGCTGCCTCTTGCTGTGGTGACAGACATGAGGCTGGGTTGAGAGCAATCAGAGACAGATGGGAAGACCTGCTGGAAGAATCCCAGCACACAGGAGCTGGAATCCATGCCCCTCCCTCCACTGCTTCCCACAGCCTCCTGCAAACCCTGCAGGTGAAGTGCAGGGGGAGGTCACCCCCCCCCCGTATCTGGGCTGGGGAAACCGAAGAGGACCACCCAGAAGAGGACCACCCAGAAGAGGACCACCCAGAAGAGGACCACCCAGAAGAGGACCACCCAGAAGAGGACCACCCAGAAAAGTAAATACTTTTTGAAATAAGAATCTTCTTAATAAATACAGTGTCACACAAAAAAAGAGTATTAGTTTTCTTCTAATGCTGAAGGCCAATATAAAAGGTAACAAAAGCCTGAGCTCTTCAATTAATGCGTACAGGTTGAGACAGAATCACATCAGAATTTGGAGTTGAACCTGAGCTCAAATCCTGTTCCCATCACTGTCAGCTCTCTGAGGCTTTCCTATCAACTACAAAGCAGAGATATGATACTAAACAACTTTACTATGTTGCTTAAGTTAACTAATATCTATAACATACTTAACAGTGTGTCTATTAATGTGAGAACTGTAAGCACTTAGTAAAGAGTAGATAGCCAAAAAGTCAATGATTTTTAAGCAGAATATGCTATTATTTGAAAAATGCACACATATTTGATATTTCACTCAAATTTGTCAACTTCCATTTGGCATATCCAGGTAATATTTTTAAATCACTTAAAATATTTTTCACCAAAATATGCACATAAAATCGATGCTCCATGTATAAATCCACACTGGATATTTGTTCTGTTAGTGTCAAGCACTGCTCAGAATATGACCCTATATCCCTGTGAAATGTGGACCTCATGGGAAACATGGAACTAAAGCCCAGAGATCGCAAATCAATCCTTTCTCTTCTTTTAACTTTATTTTCCACTTATCTTCATGAACATCCTCCCATTTAATCCTCACAAGAAACCTACAAGGAAAGGAGGAGGAGCAGTGTTATTATTTCCACTTCGTAGGTGACATTCAGCAAGGTGATGGGATTTGGCTGCTGCCTCTCCGGTTGCCATGGTGAATTCCAGCCCAGAAAAGAAGATACACATAGAGCCAAGAGTGCAAACACCATAAGACATGGTGACAGAGGAAGACGGAAGCTCTGATGGGAGCAATGAGGAGGTAGGTAATGCAGCCTAGAGATGAATGGAAGACCTGTACTTCACCTCAATGGCAGGTAACAGTGACCCACACAAAAAGAATTGGCTTGTTGCAAACTCAAGTCCGCATGGAGCAGCCTAACAGGTCCAGCTATGTAAATGGGATGACAACTAGACCACCCGAAGATGACCTAGTTGGCAAGATGAAGGCTCAGGACAAAAAATGGATCAAAATAGGTAAGAAGCTCCGTCCACCCTTCTCAAAAGAAGTAAAAGATCAGAATGCTACTGCCATTTGCTATTTGATGCAAACGTCACTTGGATGAGTGCTAAAATGACCCAAAAAGCAGCATTCATTAGCAGAAATTCTCCAAACTCCAGTGGCCTCCAGGTAAGCTAGTGGGGATCCCAACCTCTACCCCCACCCAACTCCACAGCAGCCTGGAAGGCTCCCCAGCCCCAACACCTGGCCAGCAGTGGGCCTGCACTTAAAGGTCCTATTTCTTCATGTGTGGCTCTCTCCCTTCATTGGTCCTAATGCACTCTGAAGCTTAAAGCGGAGCTTTTCTAATCCTGGGGACACCTTGGGGACAGGGTAGACATGGCCGTGCCTCAGCTAGAATCTCCCTCCTGAGTAGCTGACCCTGTCTCACCCAAGTGTGAGTGGCTATGCCTCAGGAGGATGAATGGCCAAACTGGACATGGATGAGGGGCCAAAAACTCTAAAGGAACTAGAGCGAAGTTGATGCCAGTCCTCCTCTTAAGTCCTGAGAGAGCCTCCCTTGGGCTTGGACTTCTCATTTGCAAATAAATGTGGATCACTCTTCTACAGGACCAAAGGAGCCTGCAGCCAGAATCACTATAGGAAGATGGCCAGCTTAGCAGTCAGATGGCCCTAGTGGGTGAGCCCCTGGCCCTCCTGCCTGCCACGAGAGCCCACCTGAGCCCCCTTCACAGGCAGATGGTCCTATGAGCTTAACAGGTAGTTCCAAGCCCACGGGTAGGGCTTGCTGCCAGAGCTTGGTGTTTTAGCAGGTACCCTTGACGCACACTGCACACCCTGTCATTTGTCTGCTCAATAACAGTGCCCCCTGTTGATTTAGGAAAGCGCTGTGATATTTGGAGAGGGAATGAGGACAGACTCCTTATAGCAGCCGTGACCATGTGACTTAGTTCTGACCAATTAGATTTGAGAAGTCCCTAATCTGAGTGGGCCTTCTCTGATAAAATGGATAAAGCCACACTAGAAGAAACCCACCCTCCTTCTCTCTGTCCCTTTCTAACCACCAGAAAAGCAGCAGCTATCCTGCAGCCATAAGAATAAAAGCTAAGGCCTGGTGCAGTGGCTCACGCCTGTAATCCCAGCACTTTGGGAGGTGGAGCCAGGTGGATCATGAGGTCAAGAGATGGAGATCATCCTGGCCAAATGGTGAAAACCCGTCTCTAATAAAAATACCAAAATTAGCTGGGCATAGTGGCACTTACCTGTAATCCCAGCTACTCGGGAGGCTGAGGCAAGAGAATCACTTGAACTCCGGAGGCAGAGGTTGCAGTGAGCCGAGATCAGGCCACCATGATCCAGCCTGGCAACAGAGCAAGACTCCATCTCGGGAATAAAAAGAAGAATAAAAACTAAAAGGAAAGAAATATTCTGGGTCCTTGTTGGCTAGTGACATTTGCTCTGGACAGGCTACCTCCAAGTAAAAATAAGCCTCTGTTTGCCTAAGTCACCTCTATCCGTTTGCTGGAGCTGTCTTAACAAACGGCCACAGACTAGGTGGCTTCAACAGCAGAAATGAACCTTCTCACAATTCTGGAGGCTAGAAGCTTGAGGTCAAGGCGTTGGCAGGGTGCTCCTTCCAAGGGCAGCCAGGGAAGGATCTGTCCCGGGCCTCATTCCTTGGCTTGTAGATGGCCATCTTCTCCCTATGAACTTACATGTTCGTCCCTCTGTATCTGTATGCCGGTGTCCCAATCTCCTCTTCTTAGGTCACCAGTCATACTGAATTAGGGCCCACCATAAAGACCTCATTTTAATGTAACAACCTCTTTAAAGACCCCCAGATACAGTTACATTCTCAAGGACTAGGGGTTAGGACTTCAAAGTGGCATTTGTGGGTTTGAGGGTAAAATTCAGCCCATAACACCATCATTGTGGGGTTACCTGTGGTTTGCTGCTATCTACATAGCTATCTGCCACATTCGATCGACAGAAGGATCTTAGATGCTGCTGGTCTGGGTGCTGTTTGGTCTGTCCACATGGATGTCTGCACATGGGCTGGTCTGGGTGCTGCTTGGTCTGTCCACACGGATGTCCACACACTGTGCAGTTTGCTGCTATCCACACAGCTGTTTGCCACATTAGATCAATAGAAGGATCCTTAATTGAGGTACCGTTTGGTCTAGGACTGGGCTGAAGTCCTGCAGCCAGCCTCGTAGACACAGGTGTGTACAAAGGGCACAAACACAAGGGTTTAGGAGAAGAGGCCTGGGGAGAGGTGGGAAGAGGGCAAACTTGCCAACGAGTAATAAACCATGTTTGGTGAGCAGCTCTGCAGCAGAGAGTGGGCAGCCATGTCACAAAGGGGACCCCTTCCAGGACCAGCGCGCCTCACCCGACCTGAGATCACGCAACGTGTGCGTGTGCCTGTGACACACTCCATCAGTGTTGTCCATGCCTGGAATTTGGCACAAATGATAAGCAGCCACTGTGATGAGTCTTCACCCTTTGCCAGCACAAAGAAACCTGCCAACGCTTTGATGGAAGCTGTGTGACTGACCAAGGAGCAGCACTGTGAGCGAGGAGAGCACAGATTCTTAGCCAAAGCCCGGTCTGCCCCTTGCCTGCTCTGTGACCTTTGGCAATCAGTGCCCTTTCAGTGCCTGCTTCCTTATCTCTAAACAGGAATGAGGATACCCTATTAGGTTATTGCAAGGAATAACCAATGAACATTCGTAAAATGTCGATGAGCACCTGGCACAGTTAGTTCAACTCAAAACGTTTAGGTTTGTTGCTGCTGTTTTCATTTCTGCTCCTAACATTTCATCCAAAATCACAGGTCCCTGGGTCATTCCCTTCCTTACTCTCAGCCTCTGATTTCTCTTTGTAAATATCTACTCAGCAATTACATACTGTACATATGGCACTAAAGCCAATGCTGTGAGCTGCAGGCTGGTAATGCCCTCCCTGTCTTCTCTACAGGGTTGTTATTGGCTGGGAGCAGTGGCTCACGCCTATCATCCCAGCACTTTCGGAGGCCAAGGCGGGTGGATCACTTGAGGTCAGGGGTCTGAAACCAGCCTGATCAACATGGTGAAACCCCATCTCTGCTAAAAATACAAAAATTAACTGGGGGTGGTGGCAGGCACCTGTAGTCCCAGCTAGTTGGGCAGCTGAAGCAGGAGAATCATTTGAACCTAGAAAGTGGAGGTTGCAGTGAGCCGAGACTGGGCCACTGAACTCCAGCCTGGAAGACAGAACAAAACTCCATCTCAAAAAAAAAAAAGGCAGGGAAGGGGGTGTCATTGTTACAAGGATTAAATGCAATTGTGCTTGGGAAAATGCTTTTTAAAGTGTAAACTGTTGTGCGTATTTTAAGAGTTGCTAGTATTATCTTGAATGTGTATGGTGAGATATTTCTCAGCAGTTCTGTGGGGGCTATTCTGGTGGGCAGGGTGAAGGAGGACCCAGAGCAGCTTGAAACAGGAAGTTGAGAGAGAGAGAACGCACAGAAGGAGTAAAGGGGCAGGCATTGGTAAGTTGCTGAGTGGGTCAGGCACTGTGCCAGGCCCCTGACATGCGTTTTTGGGTGGAGAATGCTAGGTCTCACACAGAACCAGTTCTCTGCTCCTTCCTGGTCCTCTGGAAAGGCTGTGCCTCTCCGATCCTTACTGTTAGGTGGCAGCAGTAACTACTTCTGTCTGATGGGCTGTGTGTGGGAATGACATACCACTTCCAGGCGGTGGCCTTGGAGAACAGACATGGGCTCTGCTCCCTTCTTTCCCTTCTATGGGGCTTCTCTTTCCCTTCTAGGTTGTGCATCACAGATGTTGGGTCTAAAAGTTGGAGGATGGCCTTCCCCATGTCATATATAACAGAAGACACTAGTGCACCCACACACTCTTGATTAGCCACTGAAACGTTGGGGTGAATGTGTTCATTCATAGATTCCCAACTGCTCTCCCCACCACCACCACTTCACACCCATCCCATAGGCTGTTCTCAGCACTGCAACCAAGGCAATCCTGTTATGATGTAAATCCACAGCTCACGGCCCCCCAGAGGTTTCCCTTCCCCCCAAGTAAAAGCCAGTCTTGGTATCCTATGCCTCCACCTTCCTGCCTTGGTCCCTCTCCTCTACTGCACTGCCCTGCCTGCCAGCCCCTCCTGCCCCCCAGAAGGGCTCCTCCCACAATGGGCACCCCCCCCAAGCCTCTGCGTGCCCATCTCCCTTGTCTTCATGCTCCGACCCATCGAGGTTCCTTTGGAACTTTCTTTGGATCTTTGCTCAGGTGTCCTGCTTAGCGGGGCCTCTCCTCACCATCCCACTTAAAACTGTGCCCCACCTTGGCCTCCTTGGTTTTGTTTTCCTGCACGGCTCTCAGCACCACCTGGTACTTATTTATTTCTGTCCAGTTGTCTGGACCCAACATCATGGAATTAGATGACAGCTTAATCTTCATGAAGGTGAACAGTTGAGTTTCTGTACTCCACTGCCAACTGGCCAGTGCCAAGAACCATACCTAGCACATGTAATAGCAAGCACCCAAGAATTGTGGACTGAACGATCCTTCAGAATGCATCTGGCAGACTAAGATCCCACAGCAAGAGAGTGGCAATTCCAGGATCGAACTGAGGGTTTGGTCTCAGGCCAGTTCCCCAAGCAACAGACTCTGAAATGGGGATTTACAAACAGGAATTTTATTAAGATAGGCTCTCAGGATTTGACCCCATGGGAGAAGGGCAGGGAACAGGATTGGGCAGAGAGAGAAACTGAAGGGCAGTGTGAGCTCCAAGGGGTCCCTGTGTCCATAGGTCTAGAACTTGGATGATGGCTTTCAAGACTCAAGACTGTATCACTTTGAGGCCAGGGGACCTGCCCTTTACCCACCCTGGGTGGACCAGTCATGGGCTGTGAGCTGTACTTGGGGAGGGGTGTGGACCTCCCACATGGCACCCTCTTCCTGGGTGACTCGGAGCGGCCAGGGCTGAACGTTGGCAGCCATGGACTGCCTCTCCACACTGAGTCCTGAGTGTGGTACTCCCAAGAGTCCCTTTCCTCTGAACTACAGTGCTAAGAAAATACTCCTGGAGCTCAGTGTCTGTGCTGGGGCAAGGAAAGCAAGAGCGCAGGGTGGGTTGATAATCCTTCGGAAAACAGCTCACCAGCTTTCCTGAAACGCAACAACAGTTCAGTTTATGCTTTGGGTTTTTGGTTGTTTTTTTTTAAATTATTATTCCTGAGGTTTTCTCCCAAAATCACAGAAGAAAAGCTGAGATGTTATATAGTCTCCTACTGTTTTAAAAAACAATAATAATTTAAAAGGAGGAAATGAAATCAACACAGTTGCTTGGAATCCACTGACTCTTGGAACCATAATGGCGATGTGGAAGAAGATGGCAGAGCAGAATTCACAATTGCGTTTTCCTCCTAAGCTCACTCTCCTACTGCACACACAAGTAATATTGTAATTATGGAGCTCTGAGCCGGGGAAACACAACTGCCTGACTCTATCCCACATGTTCCAGTCCAGCTGGGAGGGAAGCCGGTGAGATGAAGACCCAGCCCGTGCATGTAGATAAGAATTTCTTCGGCCGGGAGTGGTGGCTCACGCCTGTAATCCAAGCACTTTGGAGGCCAAGGCAGGCGGATCACCTGAGTTCGGGAGTTCAAGACCAGCCTGACCAACATGGTGAAACCCTGTCTTTAAAAGAAAATAAATAAAATTTAAAAAATAAAGAATTTCTTCTCTTAAAAAGGCCCCTTCTCCATTTCTTCTTTATCTTTCATGAGAACGCTTCCTCTGTCCTGGAATCCAAGGTCACTGCCACTAGTTCCTCACTCTGCGTTCACGGACTGCCACTTTCCTGAGGACCTACTATGTTCTGAGCACGATGGCCATCCCTGAGGTTTGGAGGTTCATGAGGCCCCCTTCAGAGGGTCGCCTGTCAAGCTTGCAGGATGACAGGTACAGGCAGAGGTTCTGTATGGGGTGGCCATGTGGATACTGACCCAGGGGAAGAGGGGCTTAAGGGGGGACACCGGACCTCACCTGCGTTGGGGGAGACTTCCTGACAGGGTATTCCTGAAGCTGAATTCCTGCTAGTTCCTGAGACACATGGTTTCCTCTAAAGATAGGTCACTTCTCTGTTAAGAACACTGATGGCTAAGCTTTCTCTTGAATTAAAACCTCTTTCTCAGCTGGGCACAGTGGCTCCTGCCTGTAATCTCAGCACTTTGGGAGGCCAAGGTGGGCAGATCACTTGAGGTCAGGAGTTCCAGATCTGCCTTATCAACATAGCAAAACCCTGTCTATACTAAAAATACAAAAAAATTAGCCAGGCATGATGGCACACACCTGTAACCCAGCTACTCAGGAGGCTGAGGCAAGAGAATTGATTGAACCAGGAGATGGAGGTTGCAGCTAGCCAGGATCACACCACTGTACTCCAGTTGATAATTTAAAAGAAGGAAATGAAATTGACATGGCTGCTTGTTCCCCCACTTGCTCTGGCCAACAGAGCAAGACTCTGTCTCAACAACAACAAAAAAAAAGTCTTTCTCTTGGATTAAAATCTTTCAAGCTTTACCCCCAAACCTAAAATGCAATAAAAATTTAAAAAAAATAATTAAAAAAAATAAAATCTTTCAAGCTTTCTTTAATTCAAGGTTTCTCTCAGATTATATCCCTTGTTCTTGCCAAGGCCTGGAAAGCACTGTGCTCTTCATCGCCCACTGCTGCCCCTTTTCTCACTCCCCTGTGGCCACTTCCCTGTGACATACTTGGCCTGAAAACACCTCACGCACTGTCCCATCGCAGGGCTGAGCACTGACTGCCTCTGTACCTGGAAGGTTCCCCTCCAGAGGTCTGGAGATGCAACTCTCTTTTCTCTGTCACATATTCGCTATGGGTTACTGTCCCAAAACACCTCCCCAGAGCACATCTTAAAACAGTTTGCCTCCTCCCTGCATTCCCAGGAGCCCATATTCCACATGACTTATTTCGCATTTATCATTTTCATTCCAATCATGGCTTATTACTGCACAGTCAAAACACTACATGCTTTTTATGTTTTTATTGGCTATCTCCCCCACTTCCTCATATCAGCCACATGTGCAAAGAATTGTCTTTTTAGTTCACTGGTGTCACCTCAGTGCTTAGACCAGTGCCTGACATAAAATATGTGCTCATTAAATGGGATGGATAGATGGACGGACGGATGAGTGAATGAATGAATACAGGGCTGTAAGAGTATTGAGGAAACCATAAAGAAAATATCTGGACTGGCATAGTTCCCTAAGCATGGCAATGGTGTTAACACAGTGTGCCAGGAGGCAGCTTGGGAAAGTGCTGCTCTGACGGGAGGAACGTACGTGGGGTGGGGCTTTCCCTAGGGCACTCTGTGTCATCGCTGGATGGCTTTGCCAAATTACCTTCCCGACAACTTTATCTGTGCCTCTCCATAGATGCTGTACCCCTCAGAGAAAAATTCCACTCTCAGGTGCAGTGAGCTGTTTATGTGAGGCCTCAGAAGGCACAAAGCAATGAAGCCCTCCATGAGGCGTTCCTAATTGGAGCCTCGGGTCTTTTCAGCTCAGCTTGAACCCACCAAGATTTGTTGATTTATTCCTCCCAGCATGGATTGGATCTAGGGATGCCCAGCTGGAAAAGACATGTTTCCTGCCTTCGAGGAGCTCCCAGGCTGTGGGGAGTGTGATGCAGCGTTGCCAGATGAGCAGCAGGGCACCTGGGCCAGCAGCAGGGCTCTGGGGCTGAGCACATCGGCTGAGAAGCTGTATTCTGTCATGGACTGGCTATGGGACCCTTGGCAGCAGCTGTGATAGTTGATCATCTTGCCTGCAAATGGGATCGACACTATCTCCCTCTCAGGATTGGTGTGAAAGTGCAATAAGACAACACTGTAAGACTCCGGCACTCAGCTCTTCGCCTGGCATATAGCATGGACTCAATACATGATACTGACGGTGCTTTTGATGCAAACTAGGGTAAGCAAGAAATAGAGAACAAAGGCATCTTTTGAAAGTTCAGAGAAGAATCCTTCTCTATTAGTTTCCTGTGGCTGCTGTGAGAAATCACCACAAACTTGATGGCTTCAAACAACACACATTTCCTCTCTTAGAATTCTGGAGGGCAACAGTTTGAACTCAATCTTATGGGCTAGTGACAAGGTTTTGGGAAGGACCACTCCCTTTGGATGCTGTAGGGTAGACTCCATTAACTTGCCTTTTGCAGCTTGTAGAACTGCATTCCTTGACTCCAGGCTCCTTCCCTATCTGCAAATCCAGCAACGTAGCATGTTGCTTCAGTGGCCACATCTCTACTTCTATCTGTGTCAAACCTCCCTTTGCCTGCCTTTTATAAAGACAATTGTCATTGTATTTAGGGCTCACCTAATCTCCCCATCTCAAAATCTTTAACCACATCTGCAAAGTCTCTTTGCCATATGAGGTAACACACACAGGTTCCAAGGCTTAGAATCTGCATCTTTGGGGGCCATTATTCAGCCCACCACAGCTTCCAACTCAGGGAAGGCTTCAGGAAAGAAGGGATGATTGAGTTATTGGGTTGAGTCTTGGAATATGAAAGGACACTCACTTTGGGAAAAACTGGTGGAAAGTTATCCCAGATGGGACACACAGCACATGCAAAGGCACAGAGGAGAAGGGAGGAAAAGGTTATGAACTTTCCTCTGTGCTCAGTTAAAGAGACAAAGGAGAATTGTATGGGAAAAGCTTTGGTCACAGGGACAGGTGGCCTGGAGCAAGGTCATCATGACCTCCAAGAAAAGTCAGAAACTACATTAAGTCAGATCCACAGAAGCCATTCTCTGCCACATGTCATCTGAGGCTCCTGCAGAAATAACTTAAGGAGGTTACAGTTCACTGCTCTATCACTTTCAGTTCTTATACAGGGTCAAGGTGAAATTATACTTTTCAGCAGGATTTCTTAATAGAAACACAGTGGAAGACATTACTCACAATCCTAGTCCCTTAGTCTCACCACCACTGCTCCAGAGCATCTCACTTGAGTTGGGTGCCGTGGTAGGGGAAGCCATCATCCACTTGGCTCACATCCATAAGGAAATGACATTCCCCTGGGAGAGACAGCATTGCAGAGAATAACTTTAGTTTCTCTCCCCACTCCTCTCCATGGGAGGAGTAACTCACCTCATCAGTAAACCAGACAGACCTTGACATTAGACACATCAGCCAGGCACGTGGCCACAGCATTCTGAAGCAATGATGCTTGGCTCTGGCTGTTCTCTCTTGTGTTGCTGCTAGGTATTCTGGAAAGTGCCCTGTGGACAGCAGGGAGTAGACGTGGTTTCAGCTCTCCCTAGGGAAAGGGCCCAAGGTCTAACTTTGGGGTAAGTAACAAGACTCACTCTTAGCCTCTGGCTTTAGCTGTGGCGTCCAACACCAAAAACAAGGAACACCATATTTGGGTGTTATAGCTCCTGCCAAGCCAGTAACAACATGAATTTTCTACTCTGATTGTCATTACCTTCTTATTTCTGTTCTCAATTCATTAAACACCTGAACAGGAGAAGACCTGAGTAATTACAACCATGGAATTTCCAACTGTAACCCAAATATGGGTTTCTATAAGTACACTAGGAAGCTCTATATCTTAAAGACAAGGGAAATTGTTCAACCTGAATTTCTTGCCCTTTATATTCAGCTGACAGAAAACATATAACCCAAGACCACAGGGCCATCTGTTAGTACAACGGTCCCCAACCTTTCTGGCACCAGGGATTGGTTTTGTGGAAGACAATTTTTCCATGGATGGGAGTGGGGAGGGGTAGAGTGTCAGGATGATTCCAGTGCATTACGTTTATCATGTACTTTATTTCTTTTATGATTACATTGTAACATATTATGAAATTATTATACAACTCAGCATAACAGCATCAGTGGGTGCCCTGAGCTTATTTTCCTGCAACTAGATGGCCCATCTGGGGGTGATGGGAGAGAGTGACAGATCATCAGGCATTACATTCTGATAAGGAGAGCACAACCCAGATCCCTCGCATGCGCTGTTCACAATAGGGTTTGCGCTCTTATGGGAATCTAATGCCACCACTAATCTGACAGGAGGCAGGGCTCAGGTGGTAACATGAGCAATGGGGAGTGATTGTAAATACAGATGACACTTCGCTCACCCACCGGCCACTCACCTCCTGCAGTGCAGCCCAGTTCCTAACAAGCCATGGACCGGCACCACCACCTACCAGTATCACCCACTCTGACAATCAGTGTCCAAATATGGCAGCATCCCGAAGTGGTAAGAGAGAACTCTGCAGCCTCAGTCTCTCTCCTCACCCCCTGGGCCCTGGTCACCAGTCTTGAAGGAAAACTGGGCAATTTAGTTAGCACAACAGGATGACAGAGCTGCCGCAAGGATTCATGTAAGGAACTGTAAGGAAGCAAGGGAAGTAGCGTAGGGCAGGAAAGCAAAGGCATAAATTCAACAATTCAACGGCAGTCCAGCCTCAACCAGACACTGTAGGTAGCACTGGTGGCTTGTCCCACCTTGAAGTAAGAGCAGCGTGCATTCACCCCTACAGCAGCCAGTCACTGGCTTATGGACACCCTCAGGGGAAGGTAGAGCTGGCAAGGTGTACCTGGGCAAAAAAAAATCCCACAGACCAAGGAAAATTTGCTGGAGAATGGTGTCCCTTGAACGGTGAGCAGACTACCATCATGGCAGATGGAGGTGGGTGTGTGGGCAGGGAATGAGGGGAGGCTTCAAAGCATCTACTCCAGTCCACTCCTAACACCAGCTTATTTCCACTTTCTTCCCGCATCAGGCCCACTCGAACTTGTAACAACTTCTCCAGAGTTCTGACGGCTCAGAATTTCTGGGTAAAGTTTAACCAGGAAGTTTATTGAGACAAGCAAAGCCCTTGAGGATGGAATTGGTCCCAAGGCCATAAAGCACTTTCATGACCTCCTTTTTCTGCCATGTTCTCTAGATTCTTCTCTCCCTCTGTTGGTGCTTGTTCTGGTCTACATGGATGCCTGGTGGAATGGTCCAGAGCCTCACCCTGCACAGACTGAGTTCCTAGTTAGCACTCCCCTCTAAAGCCATGGTCACCACGATGCAGGGCAGTTTCTTTGGCTTCGCTCAGGAAATTCACGAGCGAGCCTGTGGTGGAGGAAGGCAGTTTGTTGAGGCAGCAGCAGCGTGACAGTTGTGTGGCTGCTCCTTGCACAGCGGGGCTATCCCATAGGCAGTGTGTGAAAAATAGCAGTGTATGGGCTGTTTGCAGTCATATTTATACCCACTTTTAATGACATGCTAATTAAGGGATGAGTTTTTGTTTGTGTTTTTTTGTTTTTGTTTTGTTTGAGACAGAATTTTGCTCTTGTCACCCAGGCTGGAGTGCAATGGCACGATCTCAGCTCACTGCAACCTCAGCTTCCCTGGTTCAAGTGATTCTCCTACCTCAGCCTCCTGAGTAGCTGGGATTACAGGCATGCGCCACCACCCCTGGCTAATTTTGTATTTTTTCTTTTAGTAGAGATGGGGTTTCTCCAAGTTGATCATGCTGGTCTTGAACTCCTGACCTCAGGTGATCCACCTGCCTCAGCCTCCCAAGTGCTTGGATACAGGTGTGAGCCACTGCGCCCGGCCAACAGATGAGTTGTTAAGAAATAGCTGGAAAGTGGGCGGTAGCATACCGGTGTTGCTGTGACAAGAGCTAGTAACTTTGGGATGTCGCCATGGTATTGATAACCTGTCATGGAGCTGGCAGGAGTGTCTTGGGCAGCAAGAGCAATGCAGCTGCTTTCGGCACCTCTTCCCAGTTTGTCCAGCCTTCTGGTCTCGAGACGAGTCCTGCTGGCCTCCTACCTCAACAACAGAGTTAAAATTGGGCATGAGAGTAACGAGAGATTCCCCAATAGATTACCAGAGCGCTTAACATATTCCTCCCTGCCCTAATTATGCGGTGACAGCATCAATCACATCTCATAATGTCAGCATCAGTCACACGTGTCCTCTCACTAATCCACTGGCCCAGGAATCCGATGTGACCACGAAGAAGCCACAGCTCTTAGTGGGATTCTGACTGTGTCCCTTGGAAGGGAAGCTTTTGCTCTCTGGGAACCAGGAGCTCTAGACCCATAGGACCTAAATTTTCAGGAACAGGAGCACATTTTCCCTACATGGGTCATAGGGAATGATAGTGAGCAGATCCAGTCCCATCCCCACCCCTAGGTTCCTGTATTGGAGGTGCAGCGTCACATCATGGCCGTTGGGTTGGGTTAAAGGTGCCATTTCTAAGCTGGTGCCTCCAATATATGTTAAGGTCACTGGAGGGTTCTATGACATAGGCCACTTCTGGATGGCATGGCACATAACATGACCAGTAAATCCCATGAGCCATGTACCCACTGCTCTGTCTCCTTACTGCACAGTGGGTGCTGGGCCTGAAGCACTGCACGCAGGGTTCTGTATCATGACTCTGGATGCTGTGGGAGTTCTAGCGCAGCGATGCTGGCTGAGGCACTGAGGGCAAAAGGCAAACACACACTCAGAATTCATGACAACCCCACTCAGGACAGATGGCGGCCTTTATCCCTTGGAAAGGCACAGTGAAATCAATGTGCCACCAAGGGGCTGACCTCATCTGTGCTTTAATTGGCAAATGGCTATGGCTAAAGAGTGATTTCTAAACAGTGGCAGATAGGATAGAAAATGGCAGAAGTCAAGATAGCTGATTTTCAATTTTTGGCGTACATGTAATGTGGATTTTTCCTGCTGTGTCTGATTAATAAGTTACTTTTTGTTTTAGCAGCAAGTAGTTTGGACTGTTAGCCATGTGTTTGGAAATACAGAACAAAGGAAAATACTCAGCCCATGCATCCCAAGATTGTGGTTTAGGTATTTTGAAGGAGAACTTATTGAAATATCCATGGACAGGGCCAGAAATGTAAGACTGTTGTACCTCACTACCCATTCAATTTAGAAACACCCTGAGACCTCTATTAGGTGGTTAGGGGGCCATCTGGTCTTCGCTGGAGCATCCCCAATGGGTGATGTGCTTGATCCTGAAGCTACCCATTTGATGTTTGACAAGTCTGAGTATCAGATCTGGGTTCAATAGAGAGAGGAAGCTTCTGCTTCCCTGTGGCTTCCCTGTCTTTCTTCTGGATCTGCTGCTTGGGCCTAAAAGAATGCCCAGTCCCTGTCCAGTAAATGAGCATCAGGGATGTGCAGCAGCAGTCCCTGAGCCGAGACACTCCATCATGTCCATCTCCGCAACTCCAGTGCCTCCAAATCATCCAAATTTGCTTAAAACCCAATTGAGTTTTCTCAGTGCACCCAGTACAGAGTCCAAAGTCCCTGACTTGGCTACCAGGCCACAAGGGATCCGCTCCAGCGGACTGACACCATCCCTTCCACTGCTCCCTCCTCACTCTCATCCAGCCTCGCTGGGCTCCTACTGCTCCGGGAATCTGCAGAGCCAGTGCTCAGGGTCCACAGGGCTTCTGCCCTCCCTGCCATTGCTGTCCTCAATCAGACCCCTGCACAAATGTCACCTCCTCAGAGGGGCTGCCTGACCACCTCACAGACATAGCTCTCTCACTCCCCTACTCATCACACACCGTATTCTCCTTCACAGAACTTATTTCTGCCTGACATCTAACTATGTGTCTACATGCAGACCTCCTCTCACCCCAACACACTGGTATCAAACCCCAGGAGAAGGCCTTAAGGGCTTGGTGGGTAATGAATGAATAAATGAACTGAATATGCTCGCCCATCCACCCAGAACCCTGGTTTCCTTCCTCCAGGCAAACTCCAGGCTGTCCCTATTTTTGTAAATCATGCTATCTGGAGCTGCAAAGTTCCAAGTGTGGTCTCACTTCCTTTGTGAAATTGGGTAAGTCCATGGGTCTCCCTGGACTTTGGTTTTGCTCATGTAGGACTGAACCCATCACAATACCCTGGTGTCACGATGGGAGTGACAGTGTTATAGGAGCTTGTGAAGTGTTCTGCATGCTGTAAAGCTCTGTCTTTGCATAGGGTAGAGGGTATGGTATGCTTATCGGTACGCAGAGGAGGCCCTGCTCACCTCACTCCTGGTCGCTATTCCATGAAGAGTGCTATGTAGGGACATGCAATCTGGAATCCTGTGTATTCAGAACATGGGAGCTCCCTGGTGGACCCTCAGCCCAGCCATTCACTGTAAGATCATGTCAGTCTCAGAGGAGACTGCAGAAGGGCTCTCTCTCCCCTAAAGATGAAGGAGAAATGGCAAAGGCTCTTAGAAGCCAGCTTGAAAAACAGCAGAGGGGTCTCCTGCTTCCCTATTTCCTTTACTCTGAAGCTGGCACTTTGGGAAATGTCCTCAAGGACCTGAAATAGTATCCCATGGAGAAACTGAAGAGCAGCTAAAAAGTGAGCTCATTAGCAAATTCCCCAGACCCAAACCTTCCAGAAATTACTGACCTGGCAAAAAAAACCACACAGCCTTCTCTGCTCTCAGAGAAGCATGTGGAGTCATGCTGAGAATGCAGGCTCAGTTCAGGTAGAGGACTTGTGGGATTTCTGTCTCAGGAAGCATGACTAAGTATGGTTTCTGCAAACTTGGACCCTCCAGCCTGACCCCTTTTTCACAACAATCTCTGGTCCGTGAGGAGGGACTGCTCTTTCCGCCTGTAACACTTGTGTCAGAATGAGCCAAGAAAACAGCTTCCACTGAAGAAATGGGCTGACAATGGAATGTCCTGACCCAGCACATGAAGTCCTTCGGAAGGGCCCCTGGAAGGGCATCTGGGAACCGCCCAGCATCCTTTCCGTGGGCCACACAGTTGTACGCGGGTTGTATTTCTGTGTTTGTCTGTTAATCGGTTTGTCCTCTGCTTCTCCGTGGGGTGTTAGCAACCTTTGCTGTCTCCTCTCCTGTGTTTGGAGTCATGGATCTTTCCTTTGAAAATCTGTTGAAAATTGTTGATCCATTTACCTAGAAAACTCTCTGACCCCATCTCCTCATGTTTCAGACGGGCACAAGGAGGACTGATATTCCTTGTCTTCTCTTTGTTAAATTCTGATGATTGTTGAAGACTGGCCTCCATTCTGATTGGTTTGTTTGTTTCGTATAGGTAGTTTTTACATTTTAAGTAGCATCCCTGGGGGCTTCTCTGTGGACAAAATGAGGCAATGAGACGGGAATCCCACAGTTAACTCACTCAGTCAACGTCCATGCCTTCCTTTAAGATAAATGGTTAACTCTGGGCCGGGTGCACTGACTCATGCCTATAATCCCAGCACTTTGGTAGACCATGAAGGGCAGATCATTTGAGGCCAGCAGTCCGAGACCAGTCTGGCCAATATGGTGAAACCCTGTCTCTACTAAAAAAAAATACAAAAATTAGCCAGTTGCAGTGGTGCATACCTGTAGTCCCAGCTACTCTGAAGGCTGAGGCAGGACAATTGCTTGAACCTGGGAGGTGGAATTTGCAATGAGCCGAGATTGTGCCTCTGCACTCCAGCCTGGGCAACAGAGTGAGACTCCATCTCAAAATTAAAAACAAGACAAATGATTGATTAACTCTAGATGGCTCACATATTGTCCCTGGTGGGCATAAGTTCCCTTTACTAAATAAATTAGAGGTAGTGTGACTGGTGGGCAGGAAGATACTGTCTTAAAGACAGTCGCATCTGAATAAAGGACCTTCCAGTTACGAAAGTTCACTGATGGTCTCATCTTG
Source organism: Leontopithecus rosalia (assembly GCA_028533165.1). Lineage (NCBI taxonomy): Eukaryota > Metazoa > Chordata > Mammalia > Primates > Cebidae > Leontopithecus > Leontopithecus rosalia. The sequence continues at coordinate 85,208,394 of CM052663.1, forward strand.
TTGAAAAAGGTAATTTGTGGACCAGAAGCTTTTCAGTAAGTTGCTGAGCTGTGGGGATCACTTGCTATGGGAATCACTTTGTTCTCACAGTAAAGGTGACCGCACGCTGAGGAGGGGAGATGAGTGGAAGGGCCTCAGCTGGTTTACAGACTCAACTCTCCGGGTTATTTGTTTAGTGTCACTCTTTGCAGAAGTCACTCATTACTATTAACATACCTGAGTTCACATACAGGCCTTTCTACTAACTTGCTCTATGATCTTGGAAAAATTGCTCATCCTCTCTGATTTTTAATCTCAAAGAGGGCATGGCTAAAATAGATAGCATCTAAGAGATAGAAGCAGTCTCAGAAAACATCTAGTCCAATTTCTGACCTAAGTTCCAAAGAGGGGAAAGAGCCTGACTTCTGATTCCTCAAGCCTCTGGGCTTAAATTCTAAACAACTCACACAGCCACTGCAGACAGTGCTAATATTAGACAAGCGGAGATGCAACCTCACAGGTCCAGGTTCCTCCTCAGGTGCACCCGTCAATAATGAAGCTGGAGCCGGAATGAAGTGCTGCTTCAGAATCCTCTTCCCTTTCCTTGAACACGTGTCTGGTAGGCCATGCAGGGTGAAGATGAAAGATAATGGAGTTGACTCCGATCTCCCACCTGGCTGATGAAGAGGAAGCTGGTGGCAGAGACCAGCAGCCAGCATGGCAAGGAGGTGGTTGGAAAGCATTTCCACCAAGGGTGGTGAGGTGTTGTTCCATTTGGGGTTGCTAATTAGAGGCAACATTTTTTTTTTAAAGGAAGCATGCTTTCATTGTTCAACACCCACTTATGAGTGAGAACATGTGTTGTTTGGTTTTCTCTTCATAGGGAGGGGAACATCACACCCTGGGGCCTGGGGGGTGGGGTGCTAGGGGAGGAATAGCAGGGGGTGGGGGGTTTGGAGAGGAATAGCATTAGGAGAATTACCTAATGTAGGTGACAGGGCAATGCATGCAGCAAACCACCACCATGGCACATGTATACCTGTGTAACAAACCTGCACGATCTGCACATGTACCCCAGAAAGTATAGATGAATTTAATAAAAAAGAAAGCATGCTTATATTTGCCTTTTCTTTTTTTAAACTTTGTGTACATTTCAGGAGTGCAAGAGCACGTTTGTTACATGGGTATATTAAGCAGCGATGATGTCTTGGCATTTAGTGCAACCATCACCTGGGCTGTTTAGGAGAGGGAAGAGGAAAGAGTAAGCATCAAGAGAGAGGACCCCGGTCAGGAAATCTGGGATCAGGCCAAGAAGATGTTAGAGCTGGGAGGAGCAGGAATGCCTGCCCGTTTCCTTGCTCATATTTCCAAAAAGAAATCATTTTAATAAATACCTTTTTGGTCAAACTTCAGCTTCCCTCATAAGCTATCTTTGCTCCACCTGACACTTCAATTATGTGCCCCTCAGCTTCCAAGCTTTGCAGTCTCCTCTCCTATTACAAGTTCATGGGTTCCGCCTTTGAGGATCTGATGGAAATTATTGATCCCCTCACCAAGAAAGGCCATAAATGAATATATGACACTGCAGATCACCATTGCAGAGAGTTCTAAACCCTTGGTCTGTAGACATTGGTGGTTCCCTTTATTCTAGTAACATCTATGCCCTACTTCCTTGCAAATTTATATCTTTAGCCCAGAATTTTTCTCAAACATGTATCTGCAACCCCAAAAACCCTCTTCCATCAATACAGTGGGGAGAATTATGACACTACCTATGTACCCCACAGGATTTTTGTGAGTAGGAAAAGAAATGCTCAGTGAAAAAGGCCACGGTGTATGGCAGGGGGTTACGCAGACATCTTGGGAAGCCTGATCATGCTCTTCAGTGAAGGATAAGGCCAGCCATGTAGAAGCCTGATCATGCTCTTCAGCAGAGGATAAGGCCAGCCATGTAGAAGACTGATCATGCTCTTCAGCGGGGGATAAGGCCAGCCATGTTGTTTTTATCATTTTCATCCAAAAGGGTAGAATAAGAAATGTCATATTGTATGATTCCATTCATCGTATACTTATGAGGAATGGAAGGGAGAATGTTTTCACAATGAGAGGTCACCCAAAGTAGAAGTTCAGACCAATGTGGTAAGGCTCAAGTATCTGCCTCGTGGCTTCTCAGATGTATTTTAGAGGAGAGAGCTTGGTTTTCAACAGCGTGTTTCCAAACTCTGCGTCTAGCAGGTATGCATTTGAAAATAGGTTTTCCCTCCTTATTGCAGTCTGTAATGGGGTGTTCCCATGGATTGCAAGTATATGTGCTGTTTCAGAACAGGGACTGTCCTCTAAACACCCCACGGAGCTAATGGAAAATGAAATCTGCTCTATGAAATAACTCACGAGAAAATACGTTTATGGTGCTGGTACTTGGTTCTACAAAATCCTTAATCACGTTTCACTCTGGAAATAACAGAAGCCAGGAGAAAGCCAAAAGTTTAGAGTCAAAAAGATCCCAGATTTTACATATCGGTTGAATTTGGAATCATTTTTAAGAACTGCATTTTTCTGCCGCCATTCTATAAGCCCTTCACTAACTTACATAAAGCTATCACCAAAGCCTTTCCCATGATTTACAACTAAGATTAATTCTAATGCAGGCTCGAAGTTTATAAAATTGAAAGCAATGTGGAAGCAGAAGCTTGCTGAGCAAATCATGAGAGAAGAAGAACATGTTTTATCTTCACAGTGAAATTCACAAACTATCATCATCGACTTTTCTCCAATGAGTGTGCTAATTACTACTGCTGATACCGATGTGTTTATTGTCACCTTTTTCAAGATTTTTAGAGGTGTTTAATATGATTGACTTTTTCTCTGTCCCTGTTGGCTGTGATACTCCGTTTATATGAGATTAATAAAATTAGGTCCTTGTTAGAATAGTAAATCATGGGAAAAGTTGAAGGTTTTAGGTAAGTTTTTCTGTAGGAGTTAGGAACATTGGATTTGAAGAAAGATAAATGGGTTTAAAACTTGAAAGTTATTTTAACTTTCAATTTACTCATCTGTAAAATTATACCAATAATATTACCTATTTCAAAGGCTCGTATTGGAGATTAAATGTGATAATGTATCTGAAGTGCTTAGTGTATTGCCAGCATATAGTAAAATTTCAATTGAGTACTTATTATTAATATTTAGTGCTACTAATTTTAAGATTGTTGTTAAGATGAGCTAAATTGTCTGTTTCTAAAATCATATGGGACTGCAAAAGACTTAGAATGGAAAAAAAATCCTAAGAAAAAGCTGGAGTACTCAAACTGTCTAATACCAAACAAAACATAAAGCTACAGTATTCAAAAGAGTGTGGCATTAGTGTAACAATAGACACGTGGGACAGGTGCATTGGCTCATACCTGTAATCCCAGCACTTTGGGAGGCCAAGGTGGACAGATCATCTGAGGTCAGGAGTTTGAAATCATCATGGCCAACATGGCAAAACCCCATCTCTACTAAAAATACAAAAATAAGCCAGCAGTGGTGGTAGACATCTGTAGTCCCAGCTATTCAGGAGGCTGAGGCAGGAGAATTGCTTGGGCCCAGGAAGCAAAGGTTGCAGTGAGCCTGGATCGCACCATTGAACTCCAGCCTGGGTGACAGAGCAAGACTCCATCCCCCCCCCAAAAAAAAAAGAAAAGGAAAGGAAAGAAAGAAAGAAAGAAAAATCAACAGACCCATGGATAAAGGGAAGAATGCAATAGGTCAAGTTATATATAACATGTCATTTGATATTCCAATGAGGAAAAAAATACTTTTTCAACATAAAGGGCAGGAAGACTGGGATAAATATAAGAAAAGAAATATCAACTCCCTCCCTTCTGCTATACAGATACATTATTTTAAGATGGATTGTAGACATAAACATAAGCTAAAATTATAAAATTTCTAGAAAAATATATAGAGGAAATCTTACAAACTTGAGATGAGAAAATGTTTTGAATATGATATATGCACTAAAATGTTTAAAAAAATAATTGAATTAAATTTAATTTGGATTTCATTAAAATTAAATTTTTACCTCATCACATACAGAGCCAATATAATAAGAATCAATAACAGATTAGGAAAAATGTTTTCAAAATGCAAATAGGACTTGTATCCAAAATATATTAAGAACTCCTTCAAATCAATAAGACAACCCCATTTAAAAATGGGCAAAAAACTTTGCAGACACCTCAAAAAAGAAGAGGTAAAAATGGGAAGTAAGCACATGAAAATGTCCAGCATCACTGGTTATCACAAAAATGTGAAAATCACAATTGATATGCTTTCCTACTCACTAGAACAGTTATGATTTAATAACTGATATCACCAAATATAGGTGAGTATGTGGCATATATATTGCTGGCTAAAATATAAATGGTTCACCCACTTTGGAAAACTGTCAGTTTCTTATAAAGTTATGCATAGCTACCATATGACTCAGCAGTTCTCTCCTACAACCAAAAGAAATAGTATGTTCACAAAAGGTATCCGATAAGAGTAGTTATAGAAGCTTAATTCATTAAATCCAATAATTTGAGACAACCAGAACATTCAATAAAGAGAATAAACATATATTTTATGTTTATATTTCTACAATGGAAAACTACTCAGCAACAAAATGTAATCACCTCCTGATACATATAACAACATGAATCAATGCCACAGGTAAGATGCTCAATGAGAAGCCAGACACACAAGAAGAGTGTCCATGGTACCTTTCCATTCATATGAAGTTCAAAATCAGCAACATCAGTCTGTGATGATAGAAGTCATAACACCATCTGCCAACAGGAGATGGACATTCACTAGATGGGAGAATAAGGACATTTTCTGGTATGAAAAGTATTTTCTGTATCTTCACTGATTTCATGGATATGTACATTTATCAGAACTCATAGAACTGCACAATTAAAGTTGATTATTCCACTCTATGCACATGCTATATCAATAGAGCTTTTTAAACGCTAAGAAAGTTGGAGAGATCTTTGAATACTCAAAGCTAAGTTCCCTCATTTCATAAAATACTTAAGAGCAGAGAGGCAAAGCAACTTGCCCAAAGTCACCCAGCATGTAAGACACAGTGAAGATTAGAAGCCAGGTCCTCTGACTTCTTATCCAGCGCTCCCTCCATTATGCTTTGCTAATGCCCATCCAAAGCCACACAGCTCCTGACAATAGATCCAATACTAGGACCTAGATATTCTCATTTGAAACCTTGTGTTATTTTTAGGATTCCTCAATTTGCCGGATAATTGTGGCATGAATTATCTGAGCAAGAAAAGCAAAGCTATGAAGAATCATGAAAGAGAACCTAGATTGAGAATCAAGAGATGCATACTTTGCTCTTGGTTTTACTGTACCTTACTGTGCACTCTTACAGAAATTTCTTTCCCTCTCTGTGCTCAGCAGCATCACTGGATTGAATGAGATGTTCCTCAAGAGTCTTTCCAGCCTGAATGTCCTGCGAACATCTGGTGCCCTTCAAACATCTGCTTTTCTAAGTTTGCAGAGTTGTTTCCCTGCTGACCTGATAGATGCAAATCCAACATTGAAATTATCTGTTCAGACTCTACCTGAGAATTCCACAAGGGCTCAGAGGATCATACTACCTGCCTCTGGAGTGAGACTGACCCTGGATGTGGTGTCCTCTGGTTATTGCGACACCATTTGCTCTCACCTCCTGCAGGAAACACTGCAGGTCCCTCTGCCTTCACTGGTGGACCTCTGCAGCTCCTTTAGGCAAGACACCTGAAAACCATTGAGCAGGACAGTCAGGCTTTGAGGCAAGTTTCTCAAATGGTGAAAAATAGAAGTACTAGTGTTCAGCTTGCTCTTATTCTTCAGGAGGCATTGTGCCGAATGCTTCATACTCGTTTGGCTTATTTTATCCCCACAACCCCTTACGAGGGAGCCACTGTTATTCCTGTCATTTTTCAAATCAGGAAACAAACTTAGGAAAGGGACATTACATGCTTAAGATCACACAGTCAGGGGGAGGGCGGGATTTAATGTAGCATTTTTACCTTCCAATCTGTGGGATTAAATACTTCCCTAGACTTCCAGCCCAGCATGGTGACCTCAAAGATTCTAAATAATTATCCCGCCAACATTATCAAGCCACTTCTCAAATTATTATTTGCAAAGAATGAGAGGATTGGCAAGATGATTTCTAAGGTAGCTTTGTATTTGGAGAATCTGTTCTGAGATTCTCCAATCTAAAGGTGGACCCCAGGCCTTCCTAGACACAGCTCAGCCCCATATGCTGACCTGCCTCCCAGCAGAAGCTCCCCCTTCCCACACTGCAGGCTGGGAATGCAAACCCTATCTCCTGGACCTCAGCTCTTGCCATGGTAAGATAGACATGGATCTAAAAATACCTCAAAGGGTTGGCAATACATGTCATATAATCTCTTGCTCTGACCCTGCATTCAATTAGACTTGTGTTTTAAAATCAAGAAGTATGTGAAGACTATAGCCTTCCTTCAAAGTCCCCTGAAAATACAAAAATGATTCCATGATCCGCCAAGTTCTGGGCAACCCCAGATTGGTTATCTGCCTTCCTGAGAAGTAGCCTTGAGCCTCTCTCAGCAGTAGGAACCAGAGGCGAATCCTGAATGCCAATGTCAGGGATCACCTGGCTTTTAGATGATGTGTCGTGTTGTTGGAGGCTATAAAGAGTTAACTGAAGAGTCCAGGGCTGACCCCTCACCCTGCCTATGAGAAGTGGCAGCCCTATCTAATGAGGAAAAAAAAATAGTTAAAGCCATCATATGAAAGCATGTATGATGCATGATGTGCTGCCTGGAAAAGGATGTGGAGTCAAGCAGAGGTGAGATTGCCGTCAAGAGTCACCCCAGCCTTAATGCATCACTAAGGCACCCAGTGACAGGCACATGATTGTACTAGAGATGGAGCATCCCAGTTAAGAAGGGGCCAAAGAACTCAGGAGGATTCTAGAGGGGACATTGAGGAAGGCATCCGGGCATTTGTCACCAGGTAGCAGCAGGAATGAGGCCCCAGGCTGAGGCTGATGGTGGATGGGATGGGAGGGACAGCAGGATCTAGCTGAGTTCAGAAATCCAAGGGTACCTCTGTTCAATGACAGAGATACCAAACTGCAAGCTGGAGAAATGATACTTGAGCTGAAACCTGAAGACTTGACATGAGTTAAAGATGGAAAGGAGTGCAAGAGGAAAGTCTTTAAGGAAGAGAAACTGCAAACTCAGATGCTCTGCATCCGGTAGGCCATGGTGCACATAAGGGACTGAAGGAAGGTCAGTGAGGCTAAGCAAGAGTCAGGGATGGAGGAGGCTGGAGAGTCCGGCGCTGGACCCTCTTCTAATTCCTAAATCTATGGGAAGCCACTGGAGGCTTCAAGCAAGGGTCACAGCAAGGTAGCAGCTCTATCTGATGGAAGAAGATAATAATGAAAGCCATCATATGAAAACATGTATGATGTGTGGGGCACTGCTTGAGAGTGCCATCGTGCAATCACAGCTGCTGACTCTCCAGCCTCCCCCACCCATTCTCTGCTGGAAGCGGTTCAGCATAGGGGTTGAGCTGCGTCTAGGAAGGCCTGAGGTCCACCCAAGGCCTAGCATCTTAGAACAGATTCTCAAAATCTAAAGCTACCTTAGAAATCATCTCACCGCACCACTCATCCTTTGCAAATAATAATTTGAGAAGGGATTTGATAAGTCGATAATGTTGGCTGGATATGAGGATCTTTGCAGATCACCATACAGGACTGGAAGTACAGGGACATATTTAAACTCACAGATTCACTCTATGTTGTGAAATGAGATGGAAATCTGACTTTCAAGGCAAGGAAGCAACAAATGCCTATTGACTGTTGAAATATGAATAAATAGGATAAGCAACAAGACGTGGGGAGATGTGGATACTGGGTTGATTTGCGTGGCTATCTCCATGAGATGGGATTGCAGGAGGATTTTGCTTTCTCTGTGATACATTTCTGCATCTTACAGATACTTTTTATCAGTACATTTTGCATTTTCTGGGAAGAAAATAGTGTGTTTTGTTTTCCCTTTTAAAAGCAGAATGTCTGCAGATGATGCCTTCTCAGACAATAGGAATAAATTGCAAAGGAAATTGCCCTAATGTGACCCAGACTGGAACTGGGCATGCTTTAAACATAAATAGAAAGGCCTTTTGATGATGTCATTTTAAAAGTGTCCTTGACATTCTTGAAGGTTTTAGTGGGCTCAGAGAAAAGAAAAAAATAGGATCATGTCGCTGAAAGGAACCTTGCAGTTGAAACAATCCAACTCACATATTTTACCACCGCTGGAAACAAATCCCTGAGAAATAGGTACTTCAAGGGAAAATCACTTAACAATCAATAGCATTTCTAAGCACCAATAGTAACCAATTAGATATTTCCATTTTAAGAAGGCTTCAATCATTAATAGCAACAAAACCTAGGCTAAGAATAAATCTAACCAAATACATGCAAGTTCATCACAAAGAATATGAGAAAACTATTTAAAATGTAGACTAAGACAGGCACAAATGGAGATATATATACATGATCAAGGATAGGAAAATTTATCATCAGGACCTACAAAATTGCTTAACATATATAGTAGCTGCTTCCTATATCTTAGATGGAATCCACTGGAAATATGTCAGTTCTTCCCACACATTAAGCATATAGTCATTGCTATTCCAGCAATGATCCTGACAAGTTTAGTTAGGTTGTTTGTTCTTTTAAAATCAATTTTATTAAGATTTACCTTACATTAAATAAAAGTTACCTATTTTCAAGTGTACATGTGATGAGTTTTAACAAACATCTACATCAGTGTAACCACTACCCCAACCAAGACTTCGTTACCCCTGCAAAGCCCTGCAGTGCTTTTCAGGAACTTGGCAAACCGATCTTAAAATACACACGTTAGAGCATAAAGTTAAGAATAGCTGAGACAATTTTGAGGAACAAGTTGGAGGATCTTATTTAACAGACATGGAGATTAATTTTAAAACCATAGTAACCAAGATATAAACAAATAGTCCAAAGACATAGTTATGCACTCCAGAAATAGACACACTCAGATATAAGCACTATATATACAGCAAACTAAATCTACCAAACATGGCATTTCAAGTCGGTTATGCTGGAACGCAGCCACGTCAATCCACTGACAGATCGTCCACGGCTGCTTCAGTGCTGCAACAGCAGTCTTAAGCAGAGTCCATACAACCTGCAAGGCCTCAAGTACTTACTCTTACCGTTTCCTGAAAGCAAGGCTCTGCTCAAGACATTTTCTGAATTCTGAAGCAAGCTGTATGACATGGAAAGCTAAAATACTAAATTATTTGCCTTCTACTTCCCCATAAACAGAGAAACATAAAATTCTCTAACTTTTCACTCTGCCTCACCTGCCCCCATCCCCCACCCCGCCAACCCCCGACCCATGGTTTGCACAACTATGCTTAGGAATTTCAGTTCTACATATATATTAAACTTCAGCTGTTCATTATATCCTGCCTTTCTATATCTTCATGTGGGATCATTTTCTTCTGCCCAAAGAGCACCCTTTGGTGTTTACTGAAGGCATATTGATATTAAATTAGCTCTTATTTTTTCCTGAGGTGTTTTTATTTTGCGTTCATCTTTGAAGTTACTTTTGCTGGACTTGGAATTACAGGACGGTATTTGTTTCCTTTCGACATTTTATTGGTTAATTCATGCGTCCTTGACTTAGTACTAATCTAATGCAAATCATTCCTTCTACCAGTTCCCTCATAATGCTAGGACCTTGGAATACTCAAATTGTAATTACTGGCTGGGTGCAGTGGCTCACGCCTGTAATCCCGGCACTTTGGGAGGCCGAGGCGGGTGGATCACGAAGTCGAGAGATCGAGACCATCCTGGTCAACATGGTGAAACCCCGTCTCTACTAAAAATAGAAAAAATTAGCTGGGCATGGTGGCGCGTGCCTTTAATCCCAGCTATTCGGGAGGCTGAGGCAGGAGAATTGCCTGAACCCAGGAGGCGGAGGTTGCAGTGAGCCGAGATCGCGCCATTGCACTCCAGCCTGGGTCACAAGAGCGAAACGCCACCTCAAAACAAAAACAAACAAACAAAATTGTAATTATTACATTCATGATTGTCTGTCATTTTAGATTACAAAAGATCAAGGATCCACATTCTAATCACTAGGTAACCACTAAAAAATAGTAGATAGGCCAGGCGCAGTGGCTCATGCCTGTCATCCCAGCAATTTTGGAGGCTAAGGTGGGTGGATCATGAGGTCAACAGATTGAGACCATCCTGTTAACATGGTGAAACGCTGTCTCTACTAAAAATACAAAAAATTAGCCCGGCATGGTGGCACACACCTGTAGTCCCAGCTACTGGAGAGGCTGAGGCAGGAGAATCACTTGAACCCAGGAGGTGGAGGTTGCAGTGAGCTGAGATCATGCCACTGCACTCCAGCCTGGGCAACAGAGAGAGACCCCATCTAAAAAAAAAAAAAAAAAAAAAAAGTAACAGATATAATAGAGGGATAGAGGGAATAATCTAAAGAAAAGCAAAGAAAGAAGAGAAATAGGAATATACAATAAATAGATGAATCACATAGAAATCAATACTAAGAAGGCTGATTGAACTTCAAGTATATTAGGCTTATTTTTATTACAAATATACTAAATATTTCAACTAAAACCCTGAGATTATCAAATTAGATATAAAAGCAATTTGAACAATATTTTTGCCTTATAAGAGTCATACAATTATTATAAAGACACAGAAATATACAAAATACAAGTGTGGAACATGCATGTCATGTCCATATTAACCAAAAGAAAACTGGTCTAGCTACATGTCCTACATCTCAGGTGGAGTTTAAGGCAAAAAACATTGCTAAAGAAAAGGAACATTTACGTAATGAAAACGGGGTCAAACTCTCAGGAAGAAATGACAATTCTGAATTTGTAGATAGCTTCAAGACATCCTCAGTGAAACTGACACGGCCAAAAGAGGAAATAAAGAAATTGATGATATTGGGAACATTTTTCACTTCTCATAATAGCAGATAGATCTAACAGGAAAAATATGCATTGAAAAAACACGACAAACTTAAATTAATTGACACATTGAACACTGCACCCAACATGGACTGTATGATTGGTCAAGTGTACACAAACACTTCCCGAAATTGACCATATAATGGACTGCAAAGACAACCTCGACAAGTTCAAGGAATTATAATTATTCACATAGTACTCTCAGATCACGGTAAAATTAAGATAGAAATACCTAGAAAGATCATTTTAAAATCACCATCTAGTTGTGAATTAAGCAATACACTTTTAAATAATCTATGAGTCACAGGAAAAAAAATCACAGCAAATAATAGAAACTATTCAACCTGAACATTAACGATAAGAGGTTTTGCATAACAAAATTTTTGCAGTGCAACTAAAGCAGTCCCTGGAGCATAATATATTGCTTCAAATGCATAGATTAGAAATGGAGAAAACATAAAAAGTTGTTTATCTTATTCTTCTCAAAAAAAAAAAAAAACTAGAAAAAGGAAAAACAAAAGGAAGCATAGGCCGGGTGCAGTAACTTATGCCTGTAATCCCAGCACTTTGGGAGGCTGAGATGGGCAGATCACTTGAGGTCAGGAGTTCAAGACCAGCCTGGCCAACATGGGGAAACCCTGTCTCTACTTAAAAAAATAAAACTTAGCCAAATGTGCACCACCACTATTAGTTGAGACTACACACTTGTAGAGAATCACTTGAACCCATGAGGCAGAGGTTGCAGTGAGCTGAAATTGCACTTTACTCCAGCCTGGGAGACAGAGAGCCAAAAGCTGTTATTTGGAAATATTAATAAAATGGGCAATTTTCTAGCAGTTCCAATCAGAGAAAGTAAGATCATAAACATGAATTAAAACATAAGGAACCAAAAGGGAGGCCATAAGTACAGGTCCTCACGCATCACGATGGTGGTATGACTTGGTACCCTGAAGGGCAGTTTGGTCCTATAGATGAAATGTGAAGATCCTGTAATTCCTCGTGGAAGGACATTGCTTGAGATCATGGTTCTGAAACCTGAATGCACATTAGACTTGCCAGGCAAGCTAGAAATTAAACAAAGCAAAACCAAACAAAAAGCATTAATGTAATTAGACTGTCCAGGTGTGGGGCCTGCGTGTATGTTCATTTTTAAATTCTTCCTTAATGTACAGCTACTGTTGAGAAACGCTGCACAGTAGAAACACTTATACATGTTTATAAGGAGACAAGAATGTTCTTTGTACCACCTGTAAGAGAAAAAAAAAGAAAACGATGTAAATATTCGTCAACAAAACATTCAACATTGGAATACTATACAATGTTTTAAAATGCATGAAATATGCATAACTGCATTAACATGGTTATATCTCACATCGTAGAATGAACAGTTTGCATTAAGAAAGTTATAGTGTAATATCAATTTTACAAAGTTTGCAAGCAAAGATGTAAAAATCTACGTATTTAGAGTCAGTGGAGCATAATACTTAAGAACTCAGGATCAGTTTCAGATATCAGTTTCCCTATCAACATGTGAGACGTTGGTGATTGTGTAATTTCTGTGTACTTCATCTTCTCCCTCTACCCTATGAGGATTCTATTACTACTCACCTCAGATGGTTGCAGGGATTGAATGAGCTGATCAATATTTGTGACGTGTCCAGCACATCTCAAGGGATTAATAGCTGTTTGCTGTTACTTTTATTACAATGCGGGCTTCAACTCTATCTACAAGGTCTCATTTCTTTAAACTCCTCTGTAGCTGATATGGCAAGATGTTCCAGTTTAGCAGAACTGGCAGGTGAGTATACATCTGTTTCTTAATGTTGCTTTCTGCTCTTTCCTGCCTTTAAAACATTCCACAGGTAAAACACTGTGAGGCTCAGAGACCATGTTCACAAGTCAGATCCCCTGTGAGGACTTGGGGCTCAAGTTTCCTCCCTGCTGATTGGCCAAGATAATTGTCAATACCAAGAGTTCTGAATCTACATAAAGCAGTGTCCTAAATTCCAAAAGTTGTCTTGTCCCAAATATCCTGCCCCTAATTTATCAAATTTGATAGTGAGAAATTAAACTCACAATGTGCATTGGAATCATTTCTATTCCAACCACTGGAACACTGGCCTGCCAAAGTCATCATTTCAAAAGCCCTTTGTGATTCTATAATTACTTTCTTCCTGTGCGGAGTTATGTTTTTGCTTTGCTCGCTTCTCTTCTGTGGACTTATGACTTAGAAAGCTAAACAGTAAAAAACAAGAAAGACATTCTGTTGGCTTTCCACCCCACTCAGAATAACATGCAGAACCACCCTCCTCAATGCCGCATGTAATAGCTCACTTCCAAATGCAGTGCTTCCCATGTACTTTACCACCTGTCCCTTCTCTCCCCTTCTCTGGTTACACTCACAAGTTGTTATGTTTGTTTCTTTTCAGACCTGCCAAGCCTCCCTTCACCTCAGAGTCCTGGTGCTTGCTCTGCCAGGCATCTGTCTTCTGCCGATCACTCAACAATGGCTCCCTCCCTCCCTCCAGGTCTCTGCTTAGAAAGGGATCCTCCCCGACCAACTTGTCTAAAATGGTCATTTGCACTATTCCTCTCTACCGGCCTGGTGTAGTTTTCCTCGCAGCTGTTACCCAGGCCAGCCCCCTGCAGGCACTAGACCCAGAGCAAGGCTGCAAAGCAGAACCCATGTGTCTAAGTATTTACAAGTTACAAGTCTAGGTACAAGTTACTTGCCCAATGTTAGTAAGAGGTTGTCTGTTTTCCTCTACTGACAAATGTGCAGTCATAACCACCTACCAGGCTACGTTTGAATGTACAATTTTCAGGTTCCTCAGCTTCCCTTCAGAAAGCAGACAGAGTGGGGCTCTGGTCCCTGGACTCTATCCTGACTAGATGCACCCTCTCTAACTAGTCAGGACCTCTTAGAGGTGTGTGGCAACCAGGATAAATAGGCCCTACCACTGAAATTCAGCTGCCAAAAACAGATGTCTTTGCTAATACAAATTCACAAGGAAGGAGCTCTGATCTTGTTGGTTTGGACACAGCCTTCAAGTTATCAGCCATTCATCAGATGCTGCTGCCTAGCGAATGGCTGAGTGCCACTCCATACTCAGGGTTGTGGGCAGAGACATCTACCCTAAAACAATGGAGGATTGGATAAAGAAAATGTGGTACATAGACCCACTGGAATACTATTCAGTCATAAAAATAGAATGAAGTCATGTCTTTTGCAGCAGCATGGATGGAACTGGAGGCCATTACCTTTTTTGTTTTTTTTTTGTTTGTTTGTTTTTTGTTTTTTTTGAGACAGTCTCCTTCTGTCACTGAGGCTGCACGAGGCTGGAGTGCAGTGGTATGATCTCAGCTCACTGCAACCTCTGCCTCCCAGGTTCAAGGGATTCTTATTTCTCAGCCTCCTAAGTAGCTGGGGCTACAGGGACACACCACCATGCCAGGCTAATTTTTGTGTTTTTAGTAGAGACAGGGTTTCACCATGTTGGCCAGGCTAGTCTCAAACTCCTGACATCAAACGATCCACCGTCCTTGGCCTCCCAAAGTGCTGAGATTACAGGCATCAGCCACCACACCCAGCCTGGCGGTTTGGCGGTTATTATCTTAAGTAAAACAACTCAGACACAGAAAGACAAAAGCCACATAGTCTCACTTACAAGGCGGAGCTAAGTAGTATGTGGACACGAACACAGAGTGCGGAATGATAGACAGTGGAGGCTTGGAAGGGTGAAGAAGCAGGAGAAGGTGGATGATGAGAAATCACTTAATAGGACAATGTATATTATTTGGTTGACGGTGAAACCAAAAGTCCTGACTTTACCACTACACAATACATCCATGTCACAAAATTACACTCGTACCTCATACATTTACACAAATAAAGCTTTTATAAAGAAGTTGAGCCCTACGGGCAGACTGGGATCAGCATGCCTGATACACACCTACAGCTCCAGGCAGCCTGTCACGATGGACAGCGTCAGGTGACGCGCCCAGTGTGGCAGAGGAATCAACAACATGAACTCTTCGGCCATCTGGCTCATGTTTAAATCCTGACTGTCTCTCACTAGCTTGATGACTTTGTTTTATTTATTTTATTTTATTTTTTGAGACAGTTTCACTCTGTCACCAGGCTGAAGTGCAGTGGTGTGATCTCGGCTCACTGCAACCTCCACCTCTCAAGGCTTGATGACTTTGAACAAGTTATGTAAGCACCCTCTGCCTGCTCCAGAGGGTGTCTGAGGTGATAGCTTGGGATAGCACAAGTGATTAGAACAGGGTCTGACCATTATTAAATCTGAAATGTGTCAGGTAGCAGCAGTGGTAATAGCCATCAAAAGACTCACTCTTCCCCGCCACTAAATCCTAGTGGCTTATAAAATATCAGAGACTAATTTACAAATTAAATATCTCCTTGGAAATAAGTTCTGAATTGTAGACTTTCTATTTCATAGGATTTCAGAGAAATGAAAGGAGAGTGGATACTGGAGTCAGAAAAGCTTCCTGGGGAGGCGCAACCAAGAGGCGAACCTTTGGCTGGAGGAGACTTCCACAGCCGTCCAGCCAGGGCTGCTTTACCGGAGTAAGGGCTTTGTCCAAAGGGCGATATTTGGAAGGACACAATGAATCTGGGTGTTGGGCACAAGTTTGAAGACCAGTCGTATCCTATTAGAGCTGTAATTTACAATTTGCTTTCTCCCCGGAGTGGCACAGGGCAGGTCTCAGTCACTCCATTTCAGGTCCCTTGACAAGGCTTTCTTTCACATAAGACAGCCCCCTCTTTCAAGTGGTCATTTGTTCTCTTGCAAGCGAGCTTGATAGAAACCCTGCCTGGACAGGGACAAACCAAAGTTTGTCCACAGAACAGCTCAGCTTTCTTTTCTAATTGCAGTTTGCTAACACTATGCGGACGGGTAAGTGTCTGCACAGACACCACATCGATTTCAGCCCATCCCTGAAGCCTTGCCTACCTCATGCCCATGTTATGTTCTCTCTAATTAGGCCCTGGTGTTTTTGGAGTCAAGCTGGATTCAGGAGGATCTCTCTGCTCCTCTACTTCCCCTCCCCTCATCTCCTACAGATTGACCTGAAGGGCAAACCCAGGACTTCTGTTTGGAAAAAGGCAGTTTTCAGAACGTGGTAAATTTACTCTCCCAGAACTGAACCCAGGAATAAGGTTGTTTCAAGAAATCGAGTGTTCAATTATAATATACTAATAATGTATATAATTAGTTT
>CM052663.1:85225201-85236381 GCA_028533165.1 Leontopithecus rosalia
ATATATATAATCCTATTGCTGCAGCATGTAGCTTTTTCTTTGAAAGCATTCAGCATGATTCAATAGCTCTCCCCCGACTGATAATCATTTCCATTTGAAAGTGCCTCAGGCCCTCGAAGGAAATTCCTTCCCTCTCTTCTCACCCCCTACTCCATGCTCTGACCTTCTGTACTTGGTCTGCCTGCTAAACGCTGGTGATTACTTTGCTTTTTTTCTTTGTCAGCATTATTCTCATCCCCGCATTCACCAGGGCTTCATCATGGTGCCTATCTCTAGTTTGAAGAGCTACCTCTGAGCCAGTGCTTCTTAATTCCCTCCCTGCTGACACTTGGGGCCAAATAAGTCTTGTGGGGGCAGCGCCTTGTACATTGCAGGATGCTCAGCCACATTCCTGGCCTCTACCCTCTAGATGCCAGTAGTGTACCAGCCCCAACAGCTGTGGCAACCCCTAATGTCTGCAGACAGCAAATGTCCCCTAAGGGGCAAACATCAGCACCACTGGTCAAAAATGATGTCTTTCAAGTCTGCACTCGCAGCTCTGAAATGAAGAAGCTATAATTGGCCACTGCCTGTTCATCTCCACAGGGAGCTTCCATATGTCCTCCTGCAACTGGTCTGGACCCCAGCATCCTCTCCCTGACACTTTTCCTCTTTTGGAGGCAGTGGTGTCATTGCCCCTTGATCCCTCCTTTTTCTCAATGGCCATTCAGCCTGCTTCAGCACTTCTGGTGTGCAGGCTTCCCTCTTCATTTCTACCCCTATTGTTCTGGGCTAGGGCCTTATCGTCTCTTGTCTCAATTACAGACTCCCATCCTCTCTCTCTGCCCTGGGCAGGAGCTTCTACCTCTAGCCTTCACAGGGCAGCTGGCTTGGTCTATTGAAAATGGAGATGATATCAGATCACCTGTCACCCCACAATTTCAAAAGGGATCAGTGGCTCACTTTCTCCTGCCCCATAAAGTCAAAGCTCTGAAGCTTGGCCCTCAAAGCTGTCACCTGCCTTTCTCTGCAGGGTCCCTTTACTGATAGGGTTAGGCTTTGGGTCTCCACTCAAATTTCATCTTGAATTATAGTCCTTGTAATCCTCATGGGTCCAGGGAGAGACTAGGTGGTGATAATTGAATCATACGGCAGTTTCCCCCATGCTGTTCTCATAGTGAGTTCTCACAAGATCCCATGATTTTATAAGCAGCTCTTCCCCCTTTGCTTGGCTCTTCTCCTTCCTGCCGCCTTTTGAAGAAGGTGTCTTGCCTCCCTTTTCCCTTCCACCATGACTGAGACCTCCCAACCCATGCTGAACTGTGAGTCAATTGAACCTCTTTCCTGTATAAATTACCAAGTCTCGGGCAGTTCTTTACAGCAGTGTGAATAGGGACTAAAACACTTGCCAATTCTTCAGCTCTATTTAAACCAAAATGTTTGCAGTTTACCTGTAAGCCAGTGACAACAGAAATGAGTAACTGAGGCATAAGCCAGCTCTACGGTGCATCTTACAAAAATGTGAACCACAAACACATCTATGGCTGTTTTTCTGAAGAGCTTTTTAGGACATTTCATATTTATACATTTCCTTTAAGAGAGGGAAGACATTTAAGAAGAGAAGCTGGTAGGCAGTTAGGCAAATGGTAACAATCCTCTCAGACTTTAGTTAGTGCCCAGTACATCTACATTTTATATAAGGTGTAGATAAAACGACTCTTCAAAGAGAAAAAGGAAATAAAGTTAAGAGTCAATTATGCAGATGTCTCTGGGTAGGCGGAAGAAGGAGTCTCATCTTTGTTCTGTACTTGGGAAGATAAGCTTGCAGTGGATATTATTGGTGTGGAATCCAATAGACTTGAGACCTAAACATAGATTGTAAACCTAAAGCTACAATTGGCATGTCCTTATTTGTGGGAGGCCTGCAAAGAATTTACTTAGGAATGATCAGCAAGGCCTTTTGCCTTTCCATGGGGACCCAGCTGGTGAATGATGTTAGTAACAGCTTCCTTTGAAAGAAGATGTTGCAATGACTCAGTCTCTGGGCTTAACCTTCCCTTTTGCACAAGAAGTTTGGGGATCCTGATATTTTTATTTTCCTTTATATTAAGGTTTTAGATCATAGGCCTTAGTTCTTGATCTTTCCTCTGCTGGGAATATTCTTTCTTCCCTTCAATATCCAGCTTCCTCCTAGACCTTTTCCAAGTCAGCACAGACAACTTCCGTCTCAGGAAGCCTTGCCCAAGCCCTCAGACAGGTCTCTCTCTTTCCTCTAGGCTCCTGTGGCATCTTATAAGCACCTCCAGCTGACACTCACCACAGTGCCACCTTCCTCATGAGACTATGACTTTGCTCTTCTCAGTGTGGCCAGCAGTCAAGCAGTGTCTGACTCCTGCCAGACCTATTTGCCACACCCATCTTCAGCCCCTAACTAATTATTTCTCATCTTCTCAGACTCAGTTTAGGTTTCTTCTGCTTTCAGAACCCTTCCTGATCCCAGGTCCTCCCTCCTACTGTGTGGCTGGGTGAACTTCCTCTCCGCTTTCCAAAGCACCCTCTCTGAAGAGCTAAGATGAAGTCCACCACGCATCTACACAACTGCCTTTTCCTTCTGCCTCCACAGTCATACTTAGGCTCCAAGAAATCCAGGTCCATCATGGGTAGAATTCTGCCCCCCCAACCCCACCCAGAAGATATATTGAAGGTCTAACCTTCAGTGTTGTGAATGTGACTTTACTTGGAATTAGGGTCACTGAAGATGTAATCCAGTAAAGATGAAGTCATCAGGACAAGTTCTAATCCAATATGTCTCATATCCTTATAGGAAGAGG
This sequence comes from Leontopithecus rosalia, assembly GCA_028533165.1. Lineage (NCBI taxonomy): Eukaryota > Metazoa > Chordata > Mammalia > Primates > Cebidae > Leontopithecus > Leontopithecus rosalia. The sequence goes on from CM052663.1 coordinate 85,228,012, forward strand.
AAATGAGAAACAGAAACAAAGAGAACGTCACATGGTGACAGAGGCAGAGATCAGAGTGATAGGCCTACAAGCCAAGGAATGCCAAGTATTGTTGGTACCCACCAGGAGCCACAGGAGAGGGCTGAAACCCTCTCCTTCAGAGCCCTACGGAAGGAACCCACATGCTGACACCTAGGTTTTGAACTTCTAGCCTCCGGAACTATAAGATAATCAATTTCTATTGTTTTACGCCACCCACTTGTACTTCACTATGCAGCCCTAGGAGATTAATGCAGGGTTGGTGTGCTTTTCAGCTTTCACACCACATGGTACAACAGCAGCATACAGGGACTTCACGGTTGACCCTGCATCCAGCTTGTCTGGAGGGTCCTCTGTGCATGTCTGTCTTCCCAGTTTTTGTGACTATTTAAACTAAGTGTTGAGTTTTTCCTCCTCGATGCAAACTTCTACCATGTTGTTGGATCAATTGGCATAAACTCACCCACCCTGAGTTTGGCATGAAGGACCAGAATCCCCTGGAGACACAGAGCAGCTCACCCCGATGAGGACAGAACTGCCCCGAATCGTCCCCGAGGTACATACCTCATTAATCCCGACTATCTATGCAGTCATCGTTCTGAGAATAGGTATTCTTTGACATCATTAATTCTTGAGATCTGTCTCTTGCATCCACATTTATGGATTCAACAAATATTTATCAAAGAAACATTGTATCCTAGACATCGTTCTTACTACTGTAACCACTGAGGACCATAGCAGCAAACTAAACAAAAAGTCCAGCTTTCGTAGAACTTACATTCTGGAAGGTGAAGTCAAAAAAAAAACACACCAAAATTAGAAAAATGCATTTAATATGTTTGGTATACCATATTCCATATACAATATAGTGTAGGTTCTATGGGGAAAAAATAAAAAGAGGGGAGAAATTCCAAGCAGGAGTGAGATAGTTTCCATTTGAGTGGAATGACAGGTGGGTGACCAATTGCCAAATCTCATTGACTTATGACAGCAATTATCTTATTCCTTGTTCACTTACTTAGGTCTCTAGGTCATGTGCAGGCGTGGGTTCCCCTGGGCTTAGTTGGGTCCCACTTACCTTCTTGGTTCAGAACTCAGCATATGAGGGCAGCCTCTAGGGTGGTCCCAGTGAGCGCAGCATCCAGTTTACACAGACTTGCACAATCTCCTCCCCTTGAGGGGGAGAGGCACCTACTCACTCACTTCTAATGAATGAAGAGGGCAAAAGTGATGGGATATCACTTCTCATTTCAGTTATACCAAGACTGTGTTTTCTGTGTTGCTTGCTGTTTCTCGTTATCTCTGTGTGTGTGTGTGCTCTGGGGGAAGCCACTGCATGTCATGAGCTGCCCTACAGAGCCCGCCTGGCAAGGAGTTGATGCTGGCGAGCAGCAGTGAGGTTGCAAGTGTCTGGCTCAAGGTAAGGCAGTGAGTGACTACCTGTGCTCTACACAGGCAGAGGATGAGAAAGTCCAGAGAGTGCCTCTCACTGGGGATGGAAGGAAAGACACTCCCAGAAGATGACATCCTGCTGAGATGGAAGAAACCACAGAAAACACATTTTCTCTCAAATTTATTCTGAGAAAATCGGAGGTGGTCTATTTCTTTTTTGAAAAGAGTGAAATGCAATGAAGACAGATTTTTAAAATTCCTCACTAAGGATGCGTTCTTATTTTGAGGGGTTTAAAGGCAGTGATGATCCCATTGCCTTTCATTAGTCCTCCATCTTAAGTCCTTCCTTCCTTCCTTTCTTTCTTTCTTTCTTTTTCTTTCTTTCTAATTTTTTTGAGATTGAGTCTCTCACTCTGTTGCCCAGACTGAAGTGCAATGGCGAGATCTTGGCTCACTGCAACTTCCACCTCCCAGGTTCAAGTGATTCTCCTGCCTCAGCCTCCTAAGTAGCTGGGATTGCAGGGGCACGCCTCTACACCCGGCTCAGCCACTGTGTTGGACTGTCAGCTCGGTGTGCTGACAGCAAACAAAACACCCCTTTGTTGCTGTTGCTTGGGATTTTTGTTGTTTCTTTGTTGTAGTAGTGTTTTTTTATTGATCTGATATATTGGGCACCTTTTTTCACCATGGTTTTATTTATTTTTTTTTCATATGGAACTAGAAACACCTTTGCTACTTTCTCCAAAAAATTTTTTTTTTATGATTCTCATGCACAAGATGTTTTGGGGATCTTTGCCGTCCCACCTTTAAAGTAAATCTCTGCTGATGCTTTTCAGAGACCCTATTGGAGGCAGGGAAGCCTGCCCTGGAGAGGAGCCAAGACCACCTGTGACTCAGGCAGGCTGACCAGGAGGTGGCAGAAAATGGTGCAGTGACTCCACAAGCCAATACTCAGGATTTGTAATACCAGAACCTGTGTCCACATCCCGGCTCTGCCACTTAACATGCATGAGGGCTTTGGCAAATCCTTTCACCTCTTTGATTAAAGTTTGCTCACCTGAAGTCGAGAAACAAGACAGCTATGTTCGCAACTCAAAGTTCTGATAGACTTCAAATAATCTGGTATATGAAAATAACTTAAGGCTGGGTGTGGTGGCTCATGCCTGTAATCCCAGCATTTTGGGAGGCTGAGGCAGGTGGATCATGTGAGGTCAGGAGTTTGAGACCAGCCTGGCCAACATGGTGAAACCCCATCTTTACTAAAAATCCAAAAATTAGCTAGGCATTGTGGTGCACCCTTGGAGTTCCAGCTACTTAGGAGGCTGAGGCAGGAGAATTGCTTGAACCTAGGAGGCAGAGGTTGCCATGAGCCAAGACTGCACCATCACACTCCAGCCTGGGCACCAGAGTATGACTCTATCTCAAAAAAATTTTTTTAAAAAGAACTTAAGATGGAGAACTAACTAAAGGCAATGGTATCATCATTATTAACTATGAGAAAGAGGGGACATGTCCTTGGGAAAGCATAAGATTTTGTGCAAATAATATATCTTGCTATTAGCATTGCTCTCAAATGATTGGCTCCCCTTTCCCAAGGACACAACAGCACTGGGTGAGCAATGAGAGTTTGGACTCTTGAAGAAAAGAATGAAAGTTGACTCAAGGACCCTACAACCTTTGAGACCTAACAGCGAGATACTTCCAGGATAACCGTGTTTCCAGATTATATGTAACCCTGCTCACCCCCCTTAGCTTTTCCTCCCTTTTTATTTCTTTCTCTTTAATTAATTTGTCTCCACCCCCCCCCCCTTATCTTTCTTCTCTTGGCAGTGTAGAGGTGCACAGCTCAGGTCTCCCTTGGAGAAGGACCTTGCCCATCAGCCTGGAAGAGTGTGATTGACCAACAGTATCCAACCTCAGCACCCCCCAGCTCCTCTGTACATCTGAGCTGACAGCCCAACCCAGTGGCTGAGTACAGCAGGGCCAGCGATCTAGCCACTTGCACCCCACACAGGGCTCGTCTCCCAGATAATCTTTGCTCCAGACTTCTTTTGGAATTGATTGAGATACTGTCCGATCTGCTTTGAAGATGGAGGTACTGTCTGCTCAAGTCAATTTCTTCCTCGATGTCCTCTCACAGGTGCCAGATCTGCACTGAAGTGGATCTGAAAATTTTCCTTATCTCTTGGGCTTTCTGACCACTAATCCCATCTCAGTGTCTGCTTGCTGACCTCACCCATTTTCCTTCCTACCTTTTATCCTTCCTTCTCCTTTTATTGAACATCGGCCATGGTGCCCAAAAAGGTGTGAGGCATGCAACAAAATGCAGCCCCTCCCGTAAAGGATCTTGCCTTTGCTCAGGGTAATAAGACATGTGTGTTCATATAAACCCCAAAGGTCTTTCCTTTGCAGACAGATTTACCAGCTCTGGAGTGAACCCAGGAATTTGTGTTTCAAACACATTCCCTAAGGAACTGTTATAAACCGGCAGTTTGGAAAATAGTTTGTAGGTGGAGGTAGGTAACTACTGCTGTGGCCAGTCTGGCCCTCTGGCTGTGTGTATAAATCAAGTTTGAAACACAGTGACACCCATTTGTTGATGGGTTGGCCTGACTGCTGTCACGCCGTAATGGTAGAGTTGAGAGGTGCAGCAGAGACTGCACAGCCACAAATCCTGCAGTATTTCCTATTTGGCCTTTTGCATATAAAACGCTGCCCTCTGCTCTAAGGCAGCGGGTTTCAACCTTGGCAATAGAATCATCTTCACTTAGGGGAAATATTTAAGCATCCCATGACTAGAATGGACCCCAGACAATTAAATCAGAATCTCTGTAGCTGGGACCCAGGCATCAACCCCAGGCATAGCATGCTTGAGATCGCAGGTTAACACAGCATGCAGTCAAGTGTGAGAACTGGGAGACTGAATAGATGAATGGCCAGTGGCCAGACCCCACACTGCAACAGAACTCTGACTGGTAACCTCTGCAGCAACTCCCCTGGGAAGCAGGCACAACCTCTCAATCGACCATCCCTAAACCGTCAGGACCACCAGATCCCCTAAGTTTTGCCCCCACTTCCAACTCAGGGCTGACCAGAGAAAGCCAAATATGCTCCCCAAATCAATCACACAGAATGCCCTACTCCGGCTCAGCAGCCTCCCTCTCCCCCATGCCCACAGCCTCCAGCAGGAGCACACCTGCAGCCTCCTTTCTCCACTACCAAGGGTTCCCACTTCCCTGCCTGCCAAATGCCAGTGATGGTGGCCACCTCACTCGCTCTCACAAACTTTGGCTATGCTGCCTCTGCTGGCTCACCTCTGGGTGGTCTTCATGTGTTTCTACAGCGCTGCTGTTCCAAGGGTAGGCCTTAGGCCTGCACTGCAGGGATGGTGCATGCTGGAGAAGTCCTTGCTTCTAGAGACTGAAAAGGCTCCAGGATCCAGATCAAGAAGGCTGGGATACTGCTTAGGGATGAACTCAGGAGGGAAGTTTTAGACTTAAAGGGAAGAGACAAGGTGTCCTTCCCTCATTGTCTGGCCCAGAATTTCAGAGTGTCAGGAACCAAACTCAAGAATACTCCTTCAAGGCTGGGTGCAGTGGCTCACGCCTGTAATCCCAGCACAGCACTTTGGGAGGCCGATGTGGGTGGATCACTTGAGGTTAGGGGTTCAACACCAGCCTGGCCAACATAATGAAACCCCGTCTCTGCTGAAAATGCAAAAATAATTAGCTGAGCATGGTGGCATGTGCCTGTGGTCCCAGCTACTTGGGAGTCTAAGGCACAAGAATAGCTTGAACCTGGAAGGTGGAGGTAGCAGTGAGCCAAGGTAGTGCCACTGCAACTCCAGCCTGGGCGACAGAGTAAGATTCCATCTCAAAAAAAAAAAATAAAGAGAGAGAATATAGAATATTCCGTCTACTGGGGTCAGGGAGAACTAATGACCTGGGCCAGCATTGTGCAGAAAACCCACTATGCTCTGCATCTTTATCTCGGTGCAGAAGCAGAGTGATGTGGGCAGAAGAGAGAGCAGCACCTCCAGGTTGACCATTCCACAGAGGAGGATCAGTTACATGGTAGGCGGGGAGGGGGGAGATCCCAACCTCAGGGATGGGTGGAGACATCATCTCAGGGTGGAAAATGAGACCAGGCACATATCACTGAGCAGTGGGAGGCTGCCCAGCATTCCTTTGCTAACTCCTTTTTCCAAGGGGATGATGATACTCTAGATACTGAAGTCATTTTCTCAGAATTTAATCTGGACCAGAGTCTCCAGAAAGTGACTTGGTCAGTGTCCTGGGAGTCGGGGAGACATGAAAAGGGAAGATGCCTAAAAAAGTACAGCCAGGAGCGTTCAGGAGCAGAACCCAGGAGCAATACCGCAGGTGCAGAATCCTGGCTGCAGGCATTCACTTGTCTCACCTCCTGTCCCTAAGCTTTCCGTTGCCCACACCCCTGGAGAGTTTACGGCCCCCCTCCGTCCCAACCATTCAGTGCCTTTTGATCTCAACTCCCTGGCGAGAGACTCATTAACAGGCTGTGGCTGTAGTGCCAAGACTCAGCAGCGTCAGGAATTTCTTGAGTGACAATTGAACTTGCCCAGAGGGCATGTGCATGTTAACAAGGGTGCAAGACAATGCCTTAAGCTAAATAAAAGAATTTTAAGCAGCCTGAGTCCAGATCTTCTGGGACAAGGGCTTTGTTGTGCTGCACTTTACAATGCTCAGACCACATTGATTATTCACCAACAGCTCTACCTGTCAAGAGGACAGGAGGCTGGCGCTCACTGACTGCTTGCTCTGTGGGTGGCACAGTGCTAAGCTTTTAAACATATATGATTAGCAAGATGTATCTTATTCAAATTTTACACCAGTCTTCCGAGGTAAATATTAAGGAATTCCAGTTTTCAGATGGGAGGCAAGCATGGGTGGGTAAGCGACTTTCCTGGAGTCTCCGGGGCATAGTGGAACTGGAATTGGGCCCCAGCTCTGGCTGTCAAGGTACCCATGCTTTCTACTTTCTAGGCTTGCTGCAAACCTTCCTGAACTCAGAGATGTAGACCAGAAATGCAAGTTCTGGAGGCTCCACCCCTGGGGCTCTGATTCCAGTCCGGGGAGTGAGGAGCGCCAGCCAGCTGCCTCCAGGGGGCTGCTCAGGTCCGGCTCCTGGAAGCAGACGCAGGCTCTGAGGTGGAAAACAGGTGAGAAGACTCACCAGCGAGAGTTCCCAGGGCCATCACCTAGCGGGAGGATAGGATGCAGGTCGGGCTGTCCTAAGTCACAGCAAGGAAAATTATTGGAAACTCTGACGCTGAGGCCATCCTTTGGAATTGTCATGAGTTGAAAGGAGGGAGCCAGAGCTTTATCTGGCTCCTCGAGCAACCACGGGGTTGAGTTGCCCTGGAAGGTGGTGGTTAAGATGCACAGCAAGGTAGCTCTCTTCAGCAGAGGCAGTCCCAAAAAGGGTTAAGGGTGGGGAACTGTTAGGCAAAGAGCTTTCCAGCAGCTGGTGAAATAGACCCTTTAATGCTGACTCTTTAATAATGAAGATCCATTAGTGTTGTGGACACACAGCGTTCACAACATAAGCCCTGTATAAAATCCTCAGAAATCAGGTCTGAAGTCACGAGAGTCTCACCGTGTCACCTATCACCACCAGAGAGCCACCGTCATGATCCTCACCAGTGGTTTAAGAGTGCCAGTAGGGGGCAGCAAAGAGCTTCCCAGGTGCTGTTACCCTACAGTGCTGCTGAAGCAGGATCCTCGAGCAAGCATCACCTGGGAAGGAATTGCTGGGTACCAGAAATGCAAGCGAACCCAAGACTCCACCATCATTAGCTAAGTCTGACAGCAAATAGGTAGGTGTCCCAGATCACAAGGAATGGATGTTATGTAAAGAAGCTGGGTGTTACCCTACAGCTGATAGGGAGCCCCTGAGTGGCTTTCAGCCTGGGAAGTGATGCATTTGATGTGTTTTAAGAAGCTTGTTCTGCCTGCAGGGAGAATGCAGGCAATGGGAATGCAGAGGATGCCTTATTAGGGGGTACCACTGCTTTGCGGCCATGCATCAAATTACTTAACCTCATTACCCAAGTCTGAAAAATGGCAGGGAGGTAACAGTGTCCACCTTACAGAGTTCCCATGCCAGTTAAGAGGAATACACTATATAAAATGTTTAGCACAATTCTTGATAAATAATGCCTACTCACTAAACCTTATTAGAGGTATTATTTTCATTATAGTTAAAGAGGCATTTGTGATTTAATCAAGAGGCTGTGATTACAGATTGGATGAAAGGAGAAGAGGATGTGGGGCCATTCATAGACACCAGACACAAATGGGGAGGTTTGCAGGGAGAGGAGGAACCCCAGGAGGCAGACAAGTTTGGGGCCCCCATCTGGGTGAGGATGGAGATATTGGGATCTGACAGTCAACAGTGTAGTGGAAGAAACTATAACAAGAGGGAATACATGAGGTCCTCCCAGGAAATAACCAGACCACAGAGTAAGCATGCACTGAAAACAGCTTCCAAATGGAAATAGACTGAAGAAAGAATTGCAGGGGATTCTGACATTTTAAGGGTGTGAAGGCAGGAGAGGCGCAGCCCCTGGTGGAAAAGGAGGCCAGGCAGGTATGAGAACAACAGGAGAGGGCGACAGCTCAGGTGCCAGGAGAGCTGGGTTTTCAAGAAGAAAGTAGCTGGCAAAGGGTCCAGTGCAGCACAGATATCAGGCAAGATGTGTCTGGGAAGGGGAAGAGATAGGCAGCTTTTTCAGAACAACCCTAGTGAGGGCAGAGGGCCAATCACATGAGCACAGGAACTCAGGTAGACAGTCACATGTGGGTTTATGGTGGGCAGCCTACAGGTTTTACTAGGTAGGAAGTGTAGAAGAACAAACAGATGGATAAATCAAGATAGATAGATGATGTATAGATGATACATAGATGATGGAAGAAGATAGAT
>CM052663.1:85236481-85265231 GCA_028533165.1 Leontopithecus rosalia
GATAGATAGATAGATAGATAGATAGATAGATAGATGGATAGATAGATAGATCAGACTGCAGTTTAAGTCTCATATGACAATTTTTTCTTCTTAGCACTTGCCTGTATTATCTCATTTAAGAAGTGTATTGTTATCCCTGTTTTAAAACCAAGGAAAGTCTGGGCCCAGAAAGATAACAGAAGTTGCCCAAGATTCCCCACTAGGAAGTGGTAGATCCAGACACCGAACCCAGGCGGTCTGACTCCCTTTTAAGCTATCTGAAGGCTGTACCTTAGGAAGAATTATTTAATGATGGCCTGTAGGGTGGACTGGAGGTGAGGAACTTAGAGATGGGGAGATGAGAGGGAGTGAAGGTACTGGAGAAAGAGGCAAAGGCCAGAATTCAAAATGGTAATGAGATCAAAGATGGCACTCAAGCACGGGCAGCCTGGGGTGATAGAGTGCATTTATTCTGCCTAAGTGTTAAAAAAAATGTAATGAAATAAATAAAATATTTAGAAAAGCATCGAGATGAAAAATAATGCATATAGCATGATTTATTTTTTAAGAAAAGGTAAGCATATTTAAATATGCAACCACGTAGTTGCTTATATAGAGATAATACTCCTGAAAAGATACAAGAACTGGCTGGGTATGGTGGCTCATGCCTGTAATCCCAGCACTGTGGGAGGCCAAGGTGGGCAAATCACCTGAGGTCAGGGGTTTGAGACAAGCCTGACCAACATGGAGAAATCCCATCTTTACTAAAAATACAAAAATCAGCCAGGCATGGTGGTGTGTGCCTGTAGTCCAAGCTACTCAGGAGGCTGATGCAAGAGAATTGCTTGAACCTGGGAAGCAGAGGTTGCAGTGAGCCAAGATCACGCTATTGCACTCCAGCCTGGGCAACAAGAGAGAGACTCAATTTAAAAAAAAATAAAATAAAATAAAATAGAAAAGATACAAGGAACTGAAGAGAGGAACTGGGATTAGGAATTGGAAGTGGGAGGACATCTCCCTTTCTACTACATCAACTCTTGTGTTGTTGACATTTTAGAATCATGAGTATAGGCCAGGTGTGATGGCTTATGCCTGTATTCCCAGCAATTTGGGAGGCCAAGGCAGGCAGATCACGAGGTCAGGAGATTGAGACTATCCTAGCCAATATGGTAAAACCCTGTCTCTACTAAAAATACAAAAATAAACTGGCCATGGTGGCACATTCCTGTAATCCCAGCTACTCAGGAGGCTGAGGCAGGAGAATCACTTGAACCAGAGAGTCGGAGGTTGCAGTGAGCCAAGACAGCACCACTGCAGTCCAGCCTGACAACAGAGTGAGACTCTGTCTAAAAAAAAGAAAAAAAGAATCAAGAGTTTATATCAATATTTTAACTTATAAAATTTTAAACATAAAATATAGCAAATAATAATACAATAAACTCATGTGTCCATCAGCTAGCTTTGTATTTGTGAATATATACATTGTTTCATATCTTTAAAAATGAAACAGAACAGAACCTTCCTATCTTCTCCATATTCTGATTTTATACCTTCCTTATCTATCAGTAAGTCACTATCCTATATTTGATACTTATCATTCCTATGTATTTTTCATACTGTCTTTACATATATATACATACATATAGCTATGACTACATATGTGTATATATCAACATGATTTAAAACTTTATAAGATAGTATTCTATAGATCCTATCATTCTGTGACTTGCTATTTTCATTCAAAAAGTGTTTGCAATATATCCAAGTGGATACATGTAGATCTAATTCACTTTTCATGGCTGTATGATATTCTATTTTATGAATACCTGATACAATTATATAATTATCTATTTCCTGATTTTGGCTTTTAGGTTGTTGTCGTTATTCAAAAATAAGTAATAAGATTTGATATCTGACACTTTGGGCCTTCTCTTTCATTTATATATTTTAGATGCAGCTTAAATTTGCAGGGGAAAAAAGGTGTAGTTATTTGTATTGGAATTGTATTAAAATTTTATATTTGTTGATGATGGAAATCTTTATTATAGTGAATCTACTCTTCCATGAACATAGTATATATATCACCATTTGTTCTGTCTTCTGCTATATGCTTTAATAATATGTCAAAATTTTCTATACGAAGGCCTTGCATATTCTGTTAGATTTTCCATATTGTCTAATCAAATGGCTAGAGTTTTTTGTTTGTTTGTTTTGCCATTACAGCATCTAAGTAGTGATTATTATAGTTATGCCATTGATGCATGCAAATTTATATTGAATCCAGCAACCCTGATCCAGTAAAATTCCATTCAGTACATCTTTGATTTTCCTATTTTTCTGTATATTTATATTTTCTTATATTCTCTACGTAGATAACCTTATTAACATTTGTAAATCTGTGTAATTTTCTCTTTCTTTGTAATTCTTATGTATCCCAGTTTTTATTCTGCTTGTTTTTACCATGCTAATTAAGACCTCTAATAAAATGTAAATTAGATATGTTCATAGAAAGTATTTAGTTCTGTTTTTAATATATTTAAAATGCTTATAATGGCTCACCACAAGTACAATCCTTACTATAATAAATACTTCTTTTTTCTTTCTTTTTTTTTTAAGAGGCTCTCACTCTATTACCCAGGCTGGGGTGCAGTGGTACAATCAGGGCTCACTGCAACCTACGCTCTTCCTGGGCTCAAGCAACCCTCCCACCTCAGCCACTTGAGAAGCTGCAACAGGTGGATGCCACCATGACTGGATAGATTTTTTTAATTTTTTGTGTAGACGGGGTCTCACTGTGTTGCTCAGGCTGATCTTGAACTCCTGGCCTTAAGTAATTCTTCTGCCTTGACCTCCCAAAGTGCTGGGATTACAAGTGCAAGCCACCATGCCTAGCCAGTAAGTACTTTTTAGCCAACAGGGTCTTCCTTTTGTTACTATTTTTTTCAAAGAATTGTTGTCATAAATAAATGTTGAATAAAATTCCACACTTTTTTTATGCCAAGTAATAGAACCAAGTCTTTTCCTCATTAAATAAATTAAGGTATAGAATTACTTTAATGAATGTTCTATTTCCAGTGTTAAACCATTTTTGCATCTCTGGAATAAGATGTTGCCATCAAAAATTTATTTAAAATAATTATAGCCAATTACCTTAATCTATTATTATATAGAGTTATATCAATAGCCTTTCTATACAAGTGTTTTCTAAGAAATGTCATTTTTCTTCAGGATAAAACCACATATCTAATCATCTCCTTCCACGTTTTAAAATCTTTCAGTGGCTCTCTATTATGACAAGAGAAAAGATCATTTCCCGTACATGCAAGGTTCTTCATGACTTGATCCCCACATTGTGTCTCGGGAGGATCTGCTTATCTCTGGCTCTTTTTCTTTGCTTGTTGCATCTAACCTGTCACCAAAGCCTGTTGTCTTTCCCTTGTAATATATAATTTCAATATATTTGTGTGTCCTCCTCTGTCTAGATCTACAATCAGTTGTTTAGCCTCAAGAATCTCTCACCGGATTGTTTTGATGGGCCTCTAAATGGTTATCTAGAGTGATATTGTAAAGCACAAATTGGTTTATGTCACTGACATTTTCAAAATCCTTCATTTGACCGTGTGATGGCATTTGCTCATACTGGCTTCAGAGAGTCAATTGTTAATATTCAGGACTTTTCAATCCAGTTGTTAAATTGATCTTAGCCTGAAATTGACTGTGGTGAGGCAATTTACTCTAGGGAAAAAAATATAGCAAATTCTGCAAATCAGTTATATATTTGTTTATTATTTCTTGAGAGCCAGTTTTCTATCTTATCATTTATTTACTCATGAGATGAAGGACTTAGCCCATAAACAAGTTTCTACTTTCTGTCCTGGTAGAACAGGTTTCCAGAGCTTTTCTACTTCCTGGATTTTGTACTGTCTTCCTTCTGATTTTAATTCACTTCCTTTCTCCACCCTATATGCTCCCTTGCCTGAACTCAGTTCAGTGGTCATCCCCTAAGGAAGCACTTACAAAATCCCTTTTCCTGCCCTTCTACAATAGCCTAGTCATTGGTTCCTGGTTCTGTATAGTCCTTAATATGCAAGCTCGGTAAAGGCATGCACTCCTGTTCTTCAATTTGTTGCCCCATAGTTAACATACTGTCTGGAACAGGAGTGGCAGTACATAAATGTTGGCCAAATAAGAAAGGAATAAAAAATATATCTTTCCACTTTTGGCCAGGCACAGTGGCTCACACCTGTAATCCCAGCAGTTTGGAAGGCTGAGGCAGGCAGATCATGAGGTCAGGAGTTCCAGACCAGCCTGGACAACATGGCAAAACCCTGTCTCTACTAAAAATACAAAAATTAGCTGGGCATGGTGACAGGCACCTGTAATCCCAGCTACTCGGGAGGCTAAGGCAGGAGAATTGTTTGAACCCAGGAGGTGGAGGTTGCAGTGAGCCAAGATCCTACCATTGCACTCCGGCCTGAGCAACAGGGTAAGACTCCATCTCAAAAAAAAAAAATCTTCCCACTTTTTAAGTATTCATGTTTCCTTCATGCTCACCTCTTCTCTAAGCTTTAACTTCCTGCCACCTCCATCTAGGACCATCTCTTAAGGAGAACTGTAGCTTGGCGCCACTTCTAATTCCACGCTCTGCCACAAAGCAGAACTGGCAAATCAACCCCAAATCCAGAGGATATTCCCTCATCCGGAAGAAACCAAACAAAACAGGAATGCTTCTCTTTCTTCCCATCTGACTAGAGAGTGCTGGAAAAAGTTACTGGAACAAAATTGTTGAAAGCAGTTGCTCTTATAGTTTGTTGCTGCATCACAAACTACCCCCAGAATTTGGTAGTTTAAAAGAATCATTTTATTTCTTCACACTCATGTGAGTCAAGAATTAGGAAACAGCTTGGCTGAGCAGTTTGACACTCATCCATGTCTCAAGGGATGCAGCCAGGGTTTGGGGACTCACGTCCATGATGGCTTCTTCACTCAAATGTTCAGCATCCTGTGTTCCTTGGTCTCCCAATCTCCATGTGGCATGTCATCTGCCAGGGCCTCTCTGTGGCTTGGGCTTCTGACAGCATGGTGATCTCGAGATTCATGTTCTTTTTTTTTTTTTTTTTTAGATGGAGTGTCCCTCTGTCACCCAGGCTGAAGTGCAGTGGCCAGATCTCGGCTCACTCTACCTCCACCTCTTGGGTTCAAGCAATTCTTCTACCTTAGCCTCCCAAGTAGCTGGGACTACAGGTGCTCACTACCAAGCTTGGCTAATTTTTGTACTTTTAGGAGACAAGGTTTCACCATATTGGCCAGGCTGGCCTTGAACTCCAGACCTCATGACCCACCCACGTTGGGCTCCCAAAGTGCTGGGGTTACAGGCATGAGCTTGTCCTTTTTATATGGCAGCTATCTTCCAGCAGAATGAGGCAGAAGCTGCTGATCTGTCAAAGTATATCCTCAGAGCAAGCATAAGATTACTTCTCACATACTCTGTCAGTCAAAGCAGTCCCAGGCCAGGCCAGATTCAAGGATAGGGGAGTAGACTCTGTTTTCCATGGAAAGAAAATCAAATACTTTGTGACCATCTTTAATACGCCACAGAGGTGGCTCACTGTTGACTCTCTCTGATGGGAATGAGGATAGAAAAGCTACACTGAGGGAAATATGAAGTCCAAAGATATCCCCTGTGGCATTAGTTACTATCTCTAACAAGGTGCAATGACACCTGGCATCAGACATTTAATGAAATCCCAAAGGAAACTGCTAAACTCATTTTTTTCTAGCATGGACCCTAAATCCTTCCCAACTGACATAGCACCCTCTTAGCTAAACTCTAGCAATTTCCTAAGTCAGAAGAATAGATAGACTATGTTCTTAAACTGTAGCTACTAGAGAAAAAGTGTTGCCTCACATATGATGAGCAGTGAGTCAAGAAGTCATCCTCACTACAGCCAAGAAAATAGAAAGGACTGAGCCTTCTGGAGATGATCAAAAGGAAAAATAACACTGTGTAAACCAACTAACCACACCGCAGAAAAGGGAAGCCAGCAGAAATGTGCACACACACACACACACACACACACAACAACAACAACAACAAGCAAGGAAAATTAGCTTCCTGCCCCCGCCCAGACCTCCAGATATCAAGGCTTGAATGTGTTTCCTGGGGAATATGAACTGTAATCATTAAGGGCTTTTTATGCTTCTAGATCACTGTATCCATTAAAGTTAAGCAGAACAGGGACACTATACTCGATAGGGATGAATAAAAATAATGGAGCAAATTGCCTATTAACCAAGGTGAGGGGATCATAGAGGGAAATGAACATGAGAAGGTGAAGCACAAGGCTGCAAACAAGAGCAGAATGAAGACACTGGGCCTGAGGGGACCAGGAAGAAGCTAATGCTGGAAGCCAACAAGGAAGGACAGAAGCTACAGGAAGGGCTGCCTGAAAGAAGGTGGTACGGGCAGAAGAAAGCCACTGTGAAACCGTAGAGCAGAAGGGGAGGAACTTTGGTAACACATGCCCTGATCTCCTTCTGCTTCTCCCTCCTCCTCTTCTACCAAGGCCACTCTTGGCTGAATGCAACTGGAAGGTGAAGCCAAGCAAAGGCATCCTTTTTGATAAGATTCCCAGAGCCCAGCCTGCTGGAGCACAGGACAGAGGAGGGAAGTATGGAAATCAGGCCTGGAGAGACAGTGCAGATTCTGCAACTGAGCTGGCCTGGTCACCACATGCAACCTAATTTCTGTAATATGTGAATATATGTTAACAGCAATCGCTATTTAGAAGAAGAATATTAGAATTATCTTTCTCTCCCCGCTTTGTCTGCAGAGCTTTTAAAGGATCTGAATCCATTTGGCTCCTTATCTTAATGCATATGGAAGATTTATTTATTTAAGTTGACAGTATAGAACTAATAAGCTCTGATTAAGCAGAATAAACATGACTGAAAATTGCTGCAGAAGATAGGTTTAAAATCGTGATTTTTTTTTTTTTTTTTTTTGAGACAGGATCTCATTCTGTTACTCAGGCTGGAGTGCAGTGGTGTGATCTTAGCTCACTGCAACCTCCGCCTCCCGAGTTCAAGGAATTCTCATGCCTTGGCCTCCTGAGTATCTGGGATTATCGGCATGCACCACCACATCCAGCTAAATTTTGTATCTTTAGTAGAGACAGGGTTTCGCCATGATGGTCAGGCTTGTCTCGAACTCCTGACCTCAAGTGATCTGCCCACCTCAGCCTCCCAAAATGCTGGGATTTAAAATAGTGATTTCTGATGAAAAAGGGAAATAGTGAAATGATGAAGGACAAATTAATAGAATATCAGACAAAAGTAAGCCAAACTAAGTATAATTACTGGCTCTAAAGTGAAAAACTTCCATAAAGGATACAGATGACACATTTAAAGGTAAAATACAGGCAAAATTTTCTAAAATATAGAAATGATAAAGACTGAAATGAATAATAATCCAGGAAAAAATTGTTCCAAATCCCTCAACTCCATGACACATCCTAATTAATATATTGAACTCAACAATAAAAACACTTTTCAGGCAGAAAAAGCAAATAACACTCTAAAGAAGGCAAAAACAAGAGGCAGGTCTCATACATCCTCAGATCAATATTAAATATCAGAAAGCAGTAATATCTACAAAATTCCACAATGAAAAATTTTAAGCCAAGAAAATGATTAAATTAAACCTAATATCGAGACCATCCTGGTCAACATGGTGAAACCCCATCTATACTAAAAATACAAAAAATTAGCTGGGCATGGTGGCGCGTGCCTGTAATCCCAGCTACTCAGGAGGCTGAGGCAAGAGAATTGCCTGAACCCAGGAGTTGGAGGTTGCGGTGAGCCGAGATCCTGCCATTGCACTCCAGCCTGGGTAACAAGAGTGAAACTCCGTCTCAAAAAAAAAAAAAAAAACACCTAAGGTGGCCAAACTGACAGCTACCCCTCTTATTCCTGGGCACAGACTTCAGATTTCTTTTTCTGGCACCAGGGAACACATCTGCCCAGGATACGAATCACCATTTGTGTAAGGCAGGCATGACAACATACATGGGTGATGTAGTAGTGAGAACGCACACACTTCTGGCTCCTGAAAACTGAGAAGTCTGATTGGGATTCCAAGAAAAGTTTTCCCCAAATGACTGGATAGAGACAATGTATTTTATATTGACCTTCGATACCTATGTTGGTAGCTATGATTTGAAGATGCAGAGCTTAGCGTTCTAGCAGCCATCTTGAAACCATGATGTCTTCCGGGATCATCACGCAGGAATGTCAGCGCACAGTGACTGAAGAAGCCTCAGAGCTTAATGACATCATTCAAACACTATCATCAATACTGGGCCTGCTTGATTTGGGGCTTCTTCAGTGATGCATGAGAGTCTTGATCTTAAGCTGCTATTAGTCTGATACCCATTTACTTACTATTGAAATTATCCTAAGAACACTCTTCCCATTAACAAAATCCTTCGCACTGCAATTAAATCTAAGCTCCTTGGTGGCAGGAATGTTTGTTAGTCTTGTTTACTGATGTCTCTTCATTGCTTAAAAGAGCTCAGTGGCATAGCAGGTATAAAATAAATATTTGTTGAATAAATTACAGTAAAAAGCAAAGCAAAACAAACTCATTATACTAGGAGTCTAAACATTATAAGCATTCCAGCAGCAGAATTGCCCTAAAATGTCTTTAGAAGGATCACTCTAAAAACAAACACAAGCCTGATTTACTGATGCAAAATCCATTGTCTATGGTCCATGGCATATGGCCAGGATGTGCCAGGAAAGCTGCGAGTGATTGGTTAACAATGCTCCGTCCCTGCAAGGCAGACTGCATGGGTCAGAGCACAGAAAACCAATGCAATGGCACTGACTACTCTTAAATATTCTGTAAGAAATAACCGTTCAAAATCATTTATATGCTTTAGTAGGTAACCATTCTAAGGCATTAATTTGTAATGCATAGGTAGGTATGCATGTATGTGTGTATGTATATATGTGTGTGTGTTGTGTGTGTGTATATACATATATGTTCAATATCACATTTTAAAATTTCTGTAGTAGAAGGAAAATTCAGATGATATGGGACTGGATTAAATCTAATTTAATCTTTATATAATTAAACCCTTTTTTGAACTGATTGGTGTAACCTCCAGGAATATCATTTGCCCAGAACAGAGCAGGACACAGGAATTCCAGGAAAGTTATCTTCTAATACAGCTTCTCAGACATTCCTCATTATCTAGAAGAACAGTTCCCAAACATGGTGTCTGCTCTCTGATGTATCTCAGTCAGCAAAGAGATGTGTCACAAGTAATCTGAGGCTAATAACCATTAAAGAACTGATGTACTTCAAATGATGTGCTTTATAAATAACTTTGAGAAAATTCAAGGTAACCTCTATGAAAGCATCCCTCTTGCTTGCATTCTGATGTTTTCCTAAAGTGTTATGCCAAATATCACCCCTTTCCTGGACCTTGCCCTGTGTCCCAGGCACTGATCTGAATTGACGACATTAATGAAATCTGCGGGAGATTGCAAGTGATAGCCACAATCCCTCCCTTTCCCGTGTCCATCCATGTCCTTCTGTAAATGTGGCTTTGCTGTTCTTTCCACAAAGAGGCAGAGTCTATTTGTCCATTTCCTCCTCCTCCTCCAGGACCCGGAATCTGAGCCTGCTTGTGACTTACTTTGACCTAGAAAATGTAGCAAAAGTAAGTGGTGGGAGTCCTGAACCTGACCTTAAAGAGGTCCCACAGCTTCTTGGAACCTAAGACCACCATATGAAACAGCCTGGGCTACCCTCATGGAGGATGAGAAACCATGTATCTAGAGAGGCCACTCTGAGAGCCAACACCAACTGCAGACATTTGAATGAGGCCATCACAGACCCTGCCAACTTAGGTGAACACCCAGACGACTGTAACTGCACAAGTGGACTCAGGAAAAACAGCTTATGAGCCCATCCCAAATTGCTGGCCCACAGAATCTTAAATTCAAAGAAAATGCAGTGATATTGCTAGTAAGTCCAGTGGCCTGGGGCATGTTAATATATTCTTTCCAAGGTGAAGTACAGGTTGCTACCTCTGGTGGCTCCTATTTCTATGTTAAAAGGCCTAATGCTGTAGGAGACAGGAAAATCTTCCCCTTCACCCTCAGAAGATTCACTGAAAAATCAACTCACACAAGGCAGGTTAATGAGGGAAGAGACATACCAATTTATTAGTGTGTGCAGGAGAGAATCACAGAGTTAGTTACCAATATCTCAGTAGAGTACAGATGCTTATATCCCCCACTTCATAAGGGAAAGGAAGATGGGGAAGTGGGGATGATTTTGGGAGGATAGTAAATGATTTTTAGGGGAATTTGATGGGCTTGAAGAATCTACAGTGGCATGGGACAAAGCCTGTTGGGCCCACAGAGCAAACACTGGTTTGTGACAAAAGTCTGTCCTCGTTTGATGACGAACTCAGTCTCCCTTCCTATAAACGAGTTCAGTTAATGAATACTCAGGGAAGGGACCGAATGTGATTTTTTTCTTCGGTTACCCCAAACTTCAGGCCGATAAGGGAACTTCAGAGAACAACTTCATCCTGTGCTTTGGGAGAGATAGAAGATTCGAAAACAGGAGTAGGGAGGGAAGGAAAAATAATTGTTCTCCTTGATGGGTATGTCTCTTCTTTACGTGGATAGGGGAGGTCTCTTCCGGAACCTGTTGTTCTCAAAGGCTCTTTAATTCAAAATACTCATTATATCAGGGAGTCATATTTTGAAGTGAAGTTCCCTGTGTTTCTTCAATCTCTAATGGGTCTCTTTGGGTTTTAGAAACAATGTACACCTCATTTGGTCAAGCTACTCTGACCCATTTTCCAAGCAGCATAAAGGCTGCCCATTTAGATTAAGATCCAGGGGGGAAAAAATGCATGGATCAAGTCAAAGCTGTCATTCAAACTGCTCAGGCGCTTAGATAGGATAGCCCAGAAGAGCTGATCATGTTTGATCTTCATGTGTCTGTGGCAGATAGAAATGACTTGTGAAGCCCTTGGCAGGCCCCTAGAGAAGAATCCCAGCACAAGCCATGAAGAATTCAAAGTGAACTTGGCCACCCTCTTCAGATACGATTCTTTTGAGAGTTTTTAGCTTGCTAAGGCCCTAGTAGACAGCAATTGGTTGACCATACTACACCAAATTACTAGGCAACCTGAGCTACCCTATCATGAACTGGATGTTGTCTGATCCTACAAGTTACAGAGCTGGTCATGCACAGCAGCACTCCATTGTTGAGTGGAAATCGTGGCTACGAGATTTGGCTGACAGGATCCAAAGCCTCCCATAAGCCATGTGATCAAGGAGTCCCGATTCCAATGCTCCTACTCCTGCTACTTTACCTTCACTCTCTCTCTTTAGCACACATTTCTTCATGGAGAATTCTCTATGGCCAGCTAATCTCATTGAGAATTCAGATTAACTGAATTCTCTATGTCGGTTAATCTCGTTGCTATCCAAAACAGAAAAACTGCAAGCTTGGCTTACAGATGGTTCTGGCATTATCCAAAAACAGCAGCAACACTTCAGCCACATTCAGAAGTAGATCCAAAGAAAAATAAAGTCAATAAAGTGAAATTTTGCAGAACTTCAAGCAATGCACCTCTGGCTATGAAATGAGCCTTTTAAAAAGGGTATCAGATGTTTATGTCTGTATACTGATTAGTGAACATTGACTAAAAGTTTGGCAGGAAAGAGAGACTTGACAGTAAGATGATGGGAAATTTGGTGTCAGGGCAGTCTGGGGAAAAGCTCTGTGGATAGATGTCACTTAATGGGCACAAGTGTGAAAGTTATTTGTGTCTTGTGTGAATGTTCACCGAAGAGCAGGCCTAGTTAGGGAGAATCTATTTTTATTTTTTATTTTATTTTTCCATAAGTTATTGAAGTATAGGTGGTATTTGGTTACATGAATTAGTTCTTCAGGGGTGACTTGTGAGATTTAATCTCCAAATAGTGTGGAGATTCCTTAAAGAATGAAAAGTAGAACTACCATTTGATCCAGCAATCCCACTGCCGGCCATCTACCCAGAAGGAAAGAAGCCATTATTCAGAAAAGATACTTGCACATGCATGTTTATAGCAGCACAATTCACAATTGCAAGATCGTGGAATGAACCCAAATGCCCATCAATCAATAAGGGGGTAAAGAAACTGTGGTATATATACACACAATGGAATTCTCCTCAGAAAAGGAGATTCTTAATAGTGAGGGGGATACAATAATGAATTCTGTGGATGTCAGTTAATCTAGTTTCCCAGTCAACCAACTCTGTCTCTAACCAATGGCCTCATGAACAGAGGGCATGGGGGCAGGGATGGGAGTTATGCATGGACTCAGCAACATCAAAGCCATTTTGGCAGCAGCTACCACTGAACACACAGCCTGTCAACAGCAGGGGCCGACAATGAACGTGCACAACATCTGTAGATCAATCTCATCGTCTTACGTGCTGTGGTTCATGGTACCCCAAAAAGTTACATGAAAATCACTGATTATAGACCCACATAATGATAATGAAACAGCTGGATGTGAGAATTACTAAAATGTGACACAGAGACACAAAGTGAGAAGATGCTGTTGGAAAAATGGCAGCGGTAGATTTCTTGGACACATGGTTGCCGTGAAACCTTCAGTTTGTAAAATATGCAATATCTGCAAAGCATAATCCAGTGAAATGCAATACACAAGGTGCGTCTGTACTAAGAACCACTTTCATCATGAAAAAAAAAAGCAGTGCTTGGTTCTCAGGAAGAGAAACTTCCCTGGATATGGACTGCTTTTTTCTGTCCACAACGCTTCTGTCAAAACAAGCCTCTCTGGGCTTCTTAGACATCTTATTCACCATCATGGCAACCTACACTTCATTACTTCTGTCTGAGAAGAAAGAGTTTATAGCAAATGAAGTGTAACGGCAGGTTCATGCTCATGTTCATGTGATTTACTGGGGTTACCATGGTTCCACGAATTAGCTGGCTCTATGAAATAGTGGAATGGCTTTTTGAAGCCTCGGTTCTGGTACCAGCAGGGAGGCAACCCTTTGACAGAGTAAGCTATCTGTGCAGAATAAGCAATTGATACATAGGAGCTTCTTTCTTGCCAGGGGTCCCAGGGCCAAGTATCACGATGGAATAGTAGTAGTTCTTCATATTTTCCCTTCTCCTTCCAGTAGCAACATTTTTATAATAAATTCCTGCAACTTTAAACTTTCCTGCCTTAGACAGTTTAGTTCCTAAGGGAGAAATGTTTCCACCAGAGGATAGAGCTATCGTTCCATTAAACTGGAAGTCAGATCACCACCTGGACCCTTTGAGCTCCTCAGTCTCTGAACCAACAGGCAAATCTAGGATAATTGTACTGGCTGGTATAATTGATTCTGACTATCAAGGGGATTGGGGGTTGCTATTCAACATTAGGGTCAAGGAGGAATATGTCCAGAATGCAAGAGAACTTCTCTGCACCTGTCAGTATTCCTACATTCTGTAATAAAAGCCAATGAAAATTTACAGCAAGACCACACAGACAGGACTGAAAATGAAACGCATACTTCAAGTATTTAGAGTTTGTATCATGTGTGAACCTTCACTGAAGAGCAGCCTTTGTTAAGGATCACCCCACCAATCAAGCCGACATCCCACCACCTGAGGTGCTTGCTGAGGGCAAAGGAGACATGTAACAGGTTGTGGATGATGAAAATGTGGAAATACCTGCAACAACCATAGTTCTAAGCATTTATTTTTTGCTTTCATATGGATACATTTGTATATTAACCAAGTATTCTTTTTCTGTCTCCTGTTTTCAAACTCTCTACCATTTTCAAACTATCTAGCATAAGATGTATTATGAGTGGTTAACTTTATGTCTCAGGAGTTGAGTTACGGGCTCTCAAAGGGAAATGTGATTCAGCTAAAAGGGAAACAAATACCATCAAATGGACGAAGTGAATGTGGGGGACTTCATATTCTCCTTCGGGGGGCGGTTCATGTACTTTCACTTGTATAAGGAATTATTGCCTCATTTTAGGCAGAAGCATGATTTTGCTTCTGCTTTTGTTTGGAAGGTAAATGTGGTTAAAAAGGTATGTGTGGAGGTCAAATAGATGAGGAATGGGCAGTGACAAATTGGGCTGGGTCGACTTGGTTGAGGTGGGCGTAGAATTTTCCTAGAATTCCCTTACCCGAATGATTCCTGATTCTAGTCATCCAAAAGAGGAAAATATTCCAAATTTGGAAGGCAGAAGTAAATCCATCACCATTACCCTCCAAAGGTTCTTGAGGTCAGATGCAGTAAAGGAGAGATGCAGGCGTGCCCACCTCTTCCATACTGTTCACACTCACTGCAAGCTGTGTCCAGTTCTTCTCCCAGGCTGCTTGCTCTGTTGACCCATGGAGATCCCAGATCCACCTCCAGGAGCTTGGCTGTGGATCCACAGAGGTGGTCACCCCGTTGACCCTCCCAGCATCCCTTTGAAAGCTGGACACCTGCTCAGGCCTCCTTTTCTGACCCTCTTATCCTTTCCTTGGAACTTTCATTGCCTGCCTCCTTCAACAAATGGGTAAGGTCTAATTCTAATAATAAATTACTTACTCTCTAATCTCACAATGACTCTGCTCCCTGAATAAATCCTGACTGATACAGGTTTCTAAGTGGGTTCAGCTGATGGGGATTAGCTGGCAAGACGAGAGAAAGGAGAGGTTGGCCGAGGAATTAATTCCTCGGTTCTCCCCACGTGCGGCTGAGCCTGTCTGGCTAGACTGTGTTCTTCAACTAAAGGCCACAGCTCCCGAGACAGTGAGGCCTGACCACAGAACTCACCCCATGTCCAGTTTCCTGTCACTGTTTCTTCTCCTTATCCCTTCAGGCCTTGGAATGCACAAAGCTTCCTCAATCACTAGCCCGAGGGGACTGCACTATCCCTTCGGATTCCCCTCTTCCAGCCCGCGCCTTGTCAATACTTACTTCAGTAAACACTCCTTAAGCTTAAGTGTGCTTCATAGACCTAGATGTAAGGGCTAAAATTATAAAACACTGAGAAAAAAACACGGGAGTGACTCTTCATGACCTTAGGCAATGGTTCCTTACATCTGAGAAAAGCACAGGTGACAAAAGAAAAAACTGATAAATTGGGCTTTAACATTTTAAACTTTTGTGTTTCGAAGGATAATATTTAAAAAGTGAAAACACAATTCACAGAATGGAAGAAAAAATTTCCAAATAAGAGTCTAATATCTAAATACACACACACACACACACACACACGTATTTTTAAACCTCTTGCTACTCAAAAACAAAAACATAAACAATGCAGTTAAAAAAAAATAGGTAAAGATTTGAATAGAAATTCCTCTAAAGAAGAGAGGTGGACAAAAAGCTCATGAAAAGATGCTCATCGTTAGCCATTGGGGAAATACAAAATGAGACCACAGTGAGACATCATTTCACATGCATTGGAATAATTAACATGAAAATGATGGACAATAACAAGTATTGAGAAAAATGTGGAGGAACTGGAGTGCTCATACATTGCTGGTGGGAATGAGAAGGGTTGTACCTACTTTGGGAAATGGTTTCACAGTTCCTCAAAATGCTAAACAAAGTTACCATGGGACCTAGCAATTCTACTCCTTATACCCCAGATAAGAGAAAACATATACCAGCAAGCCAAGCACAGTGGCTCACACCTGGGCCAGTGACTTGGGAGGCTGAGATAGGAGGATCACTTGAGGCCAGGAGTTCAAGGCTGCAGTGAGCTGTGATGGTGCCACTGCCCTCCTGCCTGAGAGTCAGAGTGAGACCCCCATCTCAAGAAAGAGAGAAAAGAAAAGATATACCAATACAGAAACTTGCACATGGTTTTTTTGTAGCAGCATTAGTCATAAGCCAAAAAGTGGGAATGATACAAATGTCTATCACCTGATGACTCAGTGAGCAAAGGTGGCACATTCTTACAGTGAAATCCTGGCAATAAAAATGAGTGCAGCGTTGGGCGCAGAGGCTCACACCTGTAATCCTAGCACTTTGGGAGGCTGAGGCAGGCGGATCACCTGAGCTCAGGAGTTTGAGACCAGCCTGGCCAACATGGTGAAACCCCATCTTTACTAAAAATACAAAAATTAGCTGGGTGTAGTAGCAGGTACCTGTAATTCCAGCTGCTCTGGAGGCTAAGGCGGGAGAATCTCTTGAATGCAGAAGGCGGAGGTTGCAGTGAGCGGAGATTGCCAAGATTACGCCACTGCACTCCAGCCACAGCACTCCAGAGCAAGACTCAGTCTCGAAAACAAGGAGTGAAGCACCGATGCATGTGACAGCACAGATCCACCCTGACACATTGTGCTAAGTGAAAGAATCCAGTTATAAAAGACCACACAATACACTCTTTCATTTATATAAATGACCATAATCGGTCAACACACTGAGTGGTTGCCAGGGGCTAGAGGCAGGGGAAAATGAAAAGTGATTGCTAATGAGTGTGGAGTTGCTTTTGGGGGAGACAAAAATCTTCTAAAATTAAATAATGGTGATGGTTGCGCAACTCTGAATATACTAAAGACCACTCAGTTATACACTGTAGAAGGATAAATTCCATGGAATGTAAATTACATTTCAATAAACCTGTTATATGAAAAATTAAGTGTGCTATCTGCTTCCTGCTAGGACCCTGACTGATAAAGGTTGAAATAATGCACGTTCCAGCCTATTTTATTTTAAGATCTGGTTTCACCCACGGAGGTCAGCCCTGAACCCAACATCATACATCATGACGTCATGAAAGAAAACAAGGTCGTCTAAAGGGTAAAAGTCTAAATTCTCAACCTCGCCGATGAGGCACTTCAGAAATAACAATGACTTAATAATACCACCAGGCCACAACCGAACAACAGAATGCCAGCTTTGGGAAGAATCTTAGAACCATCACTATGCCCTCATCTTGGTCCAGTTGGCAAAACCGGGCTTCTGGCAGGGAAAACACTATTCCAAGAACATAAGAGTTGGGTCAAAACACTATGAATGGGACTTTTCAGAATTTAATGGAGAGAATCATGAACTAGGAATGAGGAGTTTAGGGTTTCCATTTATTCTCTCAACAAACAAAATTGAGGTGAGGGTGCAGGGAGGAGTTGAAGTTGCAGTCAGGAGCCGAGGTCTTGTGGACCACAGTAGGCAGCGCCCAACAGCAGGATGTGTGAGCGTCCTGGGAGGCAGTGAAGCTGTCTCTTGTGCATCACTCATTAGTAGTGTGTGATCTTGGCAAGTCCCTGGTCGTCTCAGACCCTCAATAACCTTGTCTATAAAGTCATGATTGCCCAGGAGGATTAAATGAGAGATATATAACATACGAGACATATATAAATGAGATATACACACACACACACGTATATATACATGAGAGATACATAAATGAAATATAGATACAGACACCTGAGAGATCTATTAATGAGAGACACATAACACGTATGAGACACTTGGCACTGTGGTGTGATGTCCTGGGCTAGTCTCCTCGCCCTGTCTCTGGATCTCGCAAAGGCTGATGTCAAGCTAGGTCCCTGACTCCTTAGCTGAACAGGCATCGGAATCACCCAGGATCCTGGTTAAAATAGTGAAGTATCCTTCTGCCCTGGGGCCAAACCCAGGTCTGCTGGCCTGGGATATGCAGGAGCAGGAACTGGGAAGCTTTATTTTCAAATAGGCTCAAACCAGGGGATTCTAATCCTCAGATGGCTCCATGGACCAGGCTTGGAAACTGCTGCACAAGATGCTCTCTGGGGCCCTGGAGCCCACACGCCTCTGGCTCTGGGCTGTGTCAAGTGTGACCCCCTCTTGGAGGTCACCTCTGCACATGGTCTATTTTCAGATCTTGAGACTCTGGCAGAGCATGCAGACTGCATTGGCCGCTGCTCTGTCTCCATCTCTCCGCTTCCTAATCTAATTATCACAACAACCAGATGTGACAGTCTCCCTCTCAAACCCATTTAAACATCTCCAAAGGCACCTCCGACCATTCAGGCCTTTCTATACTTCTCCCCTCCCTCTTTCAGCCGGACACCTTGGCTCCTGACACTCTCCTCCCTGTGCCAATTAGCAATGAAGTATCCTTCTGCGAAAATAATCCAATTATGGGGCACTGAACAGCAGCCACGATCTGGCACCGTCAAATCCTTGTCCACGGAGACAAGAAAGCCAAGCCTCCCAGTATCCTAAGGGATCAGCCTCCTGGAATAGAATGCCGTCTTCCTCAGACAGCTGTACTTCCGAACACTACTGTGAGTCTATGCCTCTCTCCATACCTTTGAAAATGGGGTAGATAAAAAGATGCCTTTCCCAGAAAAATGTACATGTGTGCATTGATTTACATCCATTTCCAGAGTCCATGGTCCGTTGGAGACCTTCCTTGGACCCCTGGCCTACCACGTCTTCTCACCAGCTGACATGACTGTAAACTACAAGTAAAATCCTAAGCCCCTGGTCA
Organism: Leontopithecus rosalia; assembly: GCA_028533165.1. Lineage (NCBI taxonomy): Eukaryota > Metazoa > Chordata > Mammalia > Primates > Cebidae > Leontopithecus > Leontopithecus rosalia. The sequence continues at coordinate 85,254,988 of CM052663.1, forward strand.
GTTGAATGGACCCTTCTCTGGGCCAAGGGTCAAGGTTTTCAAAAAACCTCAAAAACTGAACTGGCCATGATGAAAAGGGAGGTCAGGAGTTTTGGCAGAGCTGACCAGCACTAATGTTCAACAAGAGAGCATAAGACTTGCAAAATGGACCCTTTGTGACAGTAAGAGATCAAATTACTAACAGGACCTAAGGCCATGCCAGAGAAGGGGTAAATCACACACCCCTGCTGGTCTCTCAGACCCAGTGTATTGGTTAACAGACTTCTTGTGTCTTCTCAAAACCTTCCTTTCTGCAGACTCCCAGTTTTTTGGACAAAGCTTTGCTTTCTTAACCAATTGCAAATTAGAAAACCTCTGAATCACCTGTAACCTGTAAGTCTCTGCCTCAAGATATTTCATCTTTTTGGGCCAAACTGTCACTCCAGCCTCCCTAAAATGTATAAAAACAAACCGCAATCTAGCTACCGTGGGTACTTTTTCTCAGGACCTCTTGAGACTGTGTTCCCCTGGCTGTGGTCGCTTGTACTGGCTCAGAATAAACCTCTGTAAAATGTTTTACAGTCTGTCCTTTCTGTTAACATGACCCAGGCCAGGCCTGTTAGTCTCTGTGTATATACCTTCTGAGCTCCTTCCAGACCCTGACACCGAATTTTCTTTTCTTTCTAAAGTAATGAGAACTGACTATACCCATCGTTCCTCATGTGTTATCTTTTCACTTAAGGACACATCCTAGTCACCGTCTCATGTTAGTAACATCTCTCTGTTCCTGTTAATACTGTACCAATTCCATGGTATGGTTTTTTTTAACCACTGATGTACGTCTAAATCATGTTGGGGGGTGGGGGGCTAGGGGAGGGATAGCAGGAGGTGGGAGGATTGGGGAGGGATAGCATTAGGAGAAATACCTGATGTAGATGACAGGGTAATGGATGCAGCAAACCACCATGGCACGTGTATACCTGTGTAACAAGCCTGCACGTTCTGCACTTGTTCCCCAAACTTAAAGCATAATTTTTAAAAATCCTCAAAAAATAAATAAATAATAAATAAATAAATTGTTCCCCTCCACTTGAAGGCAAATAATGCATCACTGGAATATACAGAATTTAGAAATCCTCATAAACAATATTGATCAGAAATAGCTTCAGGGAAGAGAAACAGTATTTTAAAACACTGCTAAACACAGATCAAATCACGTTCTAACAAACAGACCTGCCCCAGGCCCCCACTGCCTGGCAGAGAGATGCACACTCCTTAGAATGGCCTCATTAAGGCCACCGCCATCTGGCCCTACCTCCATTTCAAGCTCCACCACCCATCCTCCCCCCGCAAGCCCTCCCTGGGTTATTTATGATTTTCTGAGCAGGCTGTGCCTTTGCTCCCGCTAGTTCCTGCCTGGAATGCTCCCTCGTCCTCTCCTCGCCCCTTCCAGCAGGCTCAGACTCCCTCCAGGACAGCCACCAGACACATTTACATATTAAAGGCTTTGAGAGGAGCTGCTGGCCAGGCACAGATTTAACTTCCATTCACAGAGTCATCAATTTCTTCATTCAGCAACTCTCCTTTCACAGGATTCTTCCGTTTGCCTCCCTCCGTGCCAGCTCCAGGGACAGAAAAGGGGACAAAGCGACCTAGCTCCCTTTAGGGGACCCTCAGGAGGAGAGGCCACCGTTCAACCTATTTGAATCAGGACTTCTTGTAGCTGCTCAGTGACCAGCCTGTGCCATGGATTTTCTCAGATCTGTAGCATCCTGGACTGTAGCGGTGATTCATTTCCATCTGTCCAGCAAGCTTGGCTGTCCTCCTTTTCAGAGGACATACCTGACTTCCCTCCCTCTCTCCACCATCAGCCCTGGCTCAGGTGCCTTAGCAAGGCTTCTTCCCTTACACCTGGAAGCTGTGGTTTGGCCAAGTGAAGGTCACATGATCCAGATAAGCCAATCAGCATTCATCCGTGGAGCTGTTATCATAGACTCTGGAAGAAAGAAGCTCTCTCCACCAGAGATGCTAAGCTGGGACTGGCCATGTAGAGAGGTAGAGAGGTAGAGAGGGTGGGAGACATGAGGCCACCATGCAAAAAAAGAAAAGCTAAGCTTCAGAGATGGACAGAGAGAAAGGGCCATTTATCTATTTATTTGTTTATTTACTTTCTTTGAGATGGAGTCTCACTCTGTCGCCCAGGCTGGATTGGCTCTTGGCTTATGCATTCAAATGTTCAAAAGTGGAAATGGCTTCCTTGACAGGTGGTAAGCTCTCCAGCAATGGGGATGTTTAGGCAGGAATAGGATGCTCTCTGAGTGACTAATTTGTTTCCGATTCACCTCTTTGGAAAACGGAAATTACAGATGGCCTGTCTTAGTTCAGGTTGCTGAAGAGAATGCCATAAACTGGGCGGCTTAGAAACAACAGAAATTTATTTCTCGCAGTCCTGGAGACTGTAAGTCCGAGATCAGGGTGCCAGCACGCTCAGACTCTGGCAAGCACCCTCTTCTGGGTTGCAAACCGATGACTTCTCCTTGTATCCTCACAGGACAGAAAGGGAGGGTGAGTGAGCTCTCTGGACTCCCTTTTACAAGGACACTGATCCCATTCATAAAGGGTCTGTACTCAGGCCCTAATTATCTCCAAAGGCTCACTCTTAATACTATCACTTCAGGGATTGCGCTTCCACATGTGAATCTGGAGGGGACACAGACATCCAGTCCATTGCACGACCTTAGATTAAATACAAGCTCTACCATGGACCTTCTTACTTTCCCTGGGGAAAAGTATTCATTTTCCGAGACCCAGTACACCACCTGCAATGGGGAAAATATTAATGCACAATATTGTGGTATCTATTTATATATTTAACCTCCAGCAAGACTGGACTATATTAATGTTCTAGGTAAATTATGAAGTCTGACCATATCATGATGATGATGATGGTGATGCTCATAGCAACTAACAATTATTAAGCACCTACTGTATTTCAGACATTGTGCTAATGGCTTTATGATGTGAATTAATTCAACCCTGCTGTGACTGTTAAGTAGGTATGAATATGCCAATTTTAACAATGAAAAGGTGAAATGAGCCAATAAGCCAGGGAGCTGGTGGGAGAGTTGGCCTAAGTTAAAGGTAGGATTCTGCAGACTTTGGAGTCAACCAGATGCCAGTATATTCCTCCAGTCCAGTTGTGCTTCCTCTTGGTGGCTGTTTAGTCAGCAAGCCCCTGACCCTGAAGCTTCTGGTGAATTCAGGACACTCCATTACTGGACAAAGAGTGCTGTGGGGTTGAACATGCAGGCTCTGGACCCAGAATGGCTGAACTTGAACCAGCTCTGCCTCTACCTAGCTAAATGACCTTGGGCAGGTTGAGAACCTCTCTTTGCCTCAGTTTCCCTAGGATAAAAGGGGCAATAGCAAGCCTCTCCTCTAGAGGGTGTGTAAGGATTACGTGAGCCAACGTAACTGAAGCACATTGATTAGTGTCTGACCCAGAGTGAGCATTCAATAAACATTCACTGTTTTAAACTGAAGTATGAGGAAATGGGAAGAAAGCAAATTGGCTTTAGCAAAATATTCTGGGTTATATAACACCCTTTGGGAAATAAACAAAGTAATCTCAAGGCCAACTCACATAGTGTAATACTCTTTTGAATACTTGTATTCATCTACTCATGCATTCATTCAGGAAAAATCAACTTACTGAGTATGGATAACACTCTGGTCCCTCCCCTTCTCCCACGTGAGACGTGTACAATGACTAGCCTGATGGATCAAGATGGAGAAAGTGTGATTCATCAGAGTTCCTCTGGTGAAAGAGTGAAACAGCACTGTATCAGGAGAAATCCCTCAGGAGCCTCCCGGAGCAGGGATGAATCTCCAAAGGCTGTTTGTAAAAGTTGCCTCCTATGAAAAGGATGTCTTGTGCAGATGCCAACCCTTTGTTTGCAGAGAACCAGATGGTTCAGATGCATATGTACAGGGAAAAGTGCTCAAGTAGAGCTCATCCCTGCATAATGGAGGGGAAGATGATCATGGAATTGGAGATGGAGTCTACAAAGAGAGAGGGGAGTACAAACTGGATGTTTGCAAGGGAAGAGGTGGAAGGTGCAAAGAGAAAACATGTGACTTACCCATCCCAACACAAGGGCAGGGGTCAGAAGACACACCCTCCATGCTTCTCCAAAGGGTTGGCTCCAAGGAACCAGGTGAATCTTTCAAGATGACATTTGTTTTCCATATAAGAAAGATTGATTGATTGATTGATTGATTGATTTTCTCTTTTTGAGATGGAGTCTTACTCTGTCATCCAGGCTGGAGTGCAATGATGCGATCTTGGCATATGCACTCAAATGTTCAAAAGTGAGTATGGCTTCTTTGAGAGGTAGTAAGCTCTCCACCAATGGGGGTGTTTAGGAATGGGATGCTCTCTGAGTGAATAATGTACTTCTGATTCACCTATTTGGAAAAAATAGAAGTTGACTTGTGGTTATAATTGTGTGTACAATTTACAGCCCCTCATCCATGTCCCCTGTGAAACCTTCAAGCCAGGCTTCTCTGCAGGCAGATTATTTTAGACCAGCACAAAGATTCACTTAGTTCTGTGTCCTGGTTAGTGACAGAATGAACACCACAGCAGTCCATGTAGACAAAAAAATAGTCTGAGGGTAGAAGGACATTATAGACTGGATTGTGTCACCCCAGAGTTCACGTGTGGAAGGCCTAAACTTCAGTAACTCAGAATGTGATTTTATTTGGGTTTAGGGTCTTTAAAGAGGTAGTTAAGTTAAAATAAGACCTTTAGGATGGCTCTAGTTCAATCTGACATGGGTCTTTACAAAAAGAAGAGATTAGGATAGACAGAGAAACACCTGGGATGTGCTTATACAGCAAGCAAAGGAGAGAGGCCTCAGAAGAAACCAGACCTGCTGACACCTTCATCTTAGACTTCCAGCCTGTAGTACTGTGAGGCTATTAAAAACTAAATTTAAATTTAAATAAAATATATAACACTTTCTGTTGTTTAAACCAGCCACTCTGTGGTATTTTATTATGAAAACCCTAGCAAACTAATGCAAAAGAGAAGGCCACCTTTACTTTACAGACAGGAGTCTAAGGTTTGGTGAGATTAAGCGATTTGCCCCAAGGTAAATGAACAAAGAGGATTTTAAGCCAGGTGTGTCAATTCCAGTAATTCAGTACCTGTATTGTTTCTGCTCTCCTGTACTACTTAAATGTAAGATATCATGCTCAACACTATATGAAATAAAAATAGGTGACTCCCAAGTAAATTATTCCCCAGAAAGCATCCCATCCCTGCTTAAATGCCTTCATTGCTAGAGAGCTCACCATTGCTCAAGCCATTTCCATTTTTTAACATCTGAGTGAATAAAAATAAATCTTCTTTATATGGAATACAAATGTTAATTTTAGAAGATTCACCCAGTTCTTTATGGCTGTCTCTTTGGAGCAGCGTGGGAGAAGTATTTCTTTCCATCCCCAGAATGTCCTTCAAGTACTGTTAGAGGGCAGTCCTGTCCATATTCTACATTCGACCTCTTCTTCACAAGACAGAGCAACCACAATATTATGAAAGCATCTTTATGTGACAATAATTCCAAATTTCCTCCTTGTTATACTCACATTAGGTTAACCAAGAGTTGCCTGGTCTGATTAGTAAAACCATCCTTAAAAAATGGAGAAGCATGATTTAAAATGAGTATAACTTGGCATCTGTACCAATTCATAGGCACAGGAAATTATTCACCACCAGTTTGCCTTCTCCCTGAGCCAAAGGCATATTGGGAGTGACCGGGAGCATGGGCTTGGGCTGCCAGTGTACAAAGCGATGAAGTGAAAACCACCATCTGTCACATGGAAATGAGAGCTCCTGAGAGGTACCTGGAGAAAGCATCTTGTCTCAAAGCAGAGTAACGAGTCAGTTGGCCACAAAATCGATGGAAAGAAGAGTCTAATAAAAGCCCCTGTGGCCACCCCACCCTCCAGCACATGGTGCAGACAAGACACTGTGCAACACAGCACTAGAACTCCTGGGGAAGCTGGCTCTGGCTGGCGAGTTGGAACATGGCAGGGACAGGTGCTGCCCTCTGCGTCTTTCTCTTTCCCTAGCTGTCATCCCCTCACCCCAGGGTTCAAGTCATTCCAAATCATTGTCAGGCTGCTTCAAGGTCCCTGCCAAGGAGAGGAAGGAAAGGTGGTGTGCTGTGAGCCACGTTGGAGCCCAAAGACAGACCAGCAACTGCAGGGGTTACGGAAAAGTCACTGAGAAATTGGAAGTGGATTCAGCGAAAGGGCCGGAAGGTACAACTGGCACCACAGGACATATCGAGAATGATCACAGGTGCCAAGCAGAAGAGACAAGTTTGGGTGATGAATGTGTGGACACTGAAGGGCCACAGTAGAGCTGTGGCTATCTGATGCGAAGGCCAGTGGAAGATGTGTTTTCAGATACTTTTAGGTATATAATGTTCTACTTTCAAATGCATGCAAATATGCAAAGAAAGATAATAAATGGATGCAGAGTGAAGAGTCTCGGAGAACCAGCTTTAATTGCTACCCCGTTAAGCGTTTCTTAATGACTTCTAATGTGCCTGAACATTTACTATTAAGTACATTAACACATTTTTCTTTCCTAAGAGCAACAGAAAGGATGAAATATTTGACAAGCTTAAAATGAATTGACACAACTTTCAGGAAAACAAACAAAATAACGAACACCAAAAATACTGCCCCACCACACAGATACATCTGACAAATGTTAATTGATGGGCATGAAACAGATTTAAATAGAGAACTGTAACAACTCCCAAATGGGCCTACTCAACCACATTCACATTGTAATATTGTCACAGTTCTTTTTAAATTAAGTTTCTACAACTCCAGCCTAAATCTTGGTGTGATACTGTGAAGCTTCACAAAGGATTTCTAAAGTTTATCTGGAAAATAAGTACACAGGAACTAGCTAGGATTTATTTATTTATTTATTTATTTATTTATTTATTTATTTATTTTTATTTTTATTGCATTTTAGGTTTTGGGTAGCTAGGATATTTTGAAGAATGAGAACACTGGGGTAACTTGCCTTTCCAGGTAGAAATGTATTAAGCCTCAAATAATTTAAGCAGTGTCGTACTGTTATAAAAGTAGACAGAAAACTGAAATAAAATAGGCAATCCACAAAAAGACTCAATTACATAAAGTTTCAGAATATCAAAGACTAGCATTTCAAATTAGCAGGTAAATACAAGAATGGCAATTAAAGGGTTCTTTGAAACAATATGCTTTAGAGAAAAGCCAACTGAGATTCTCATCTAACACTATATAAAACTACTTGCAGATAGATTAAAACATTAAGTATATTTTTAAATGTAGTCATATGAGTACAAGAAGAACATGTAATTACATTTGTAGCTTTAAAAAAACTCAGGAATGGGCTTTATAAAGTAAAAAGAATGGTTAAAATATTACAAGGAAAATAAATTTTACTAATTAAAACTTTAGCCTTCTATATTTCAACAAAATAAAATTAACAGGTAAAGGAAAACCACAGTAATACTGGCACTTCCCAGGTGCCATGGGAATAAAGCCTATAAATACCAATAAATATTCACTGAAAGCATAAAAGTTGGAAAAATCTGTGGACCGAAATGACACCTTTATTTACTCTGTCATTAGCACAGTATTAGCTAATGTCTGTATAGTTTGAAATTAGGCTTCAGTAGACTAGATGTTTCTAAAGTATGTCTGTCTCCCCGTAGCATTTAATGCCAAGAGTCCAGTCTCAAATACATTCATACAATCAAATCATGTAGCAAAGCAGAATGATGTGGCAAAGAAGTAATTAGCTTTGAGAACACATGTATAAACAAAAGCAGTTGACTTTCTCATTATTCTTCCCTCTGGAAAGTCTACAGTATGATATAAGTTTGTTTCACATATTCAAAATGCAGAATGGTTTCAATCAGCTTTTGCTACATACGAACCACACCAAAATGGTTCGTGAAACACAATTTACTGACTTTCCAAGTTTGTGGGTTGGTAACAGGCTGGGGTCAACAGTTCTGCTTATCTACCCAGGCTTAGCTGGCCTTAACTGGAGCTTAGTGGTAAGTGTGTTCAGCTTCCATGATGGCTGAGGGCCAGCAGGCACCCAGCAGGGTTCTGCTTCACAGAGACTCTCAACCCAGCAAACCAAACTAGACCTGTTGCTGTGGAAGCTGGACTCCAGGAGTGAAAGTGGAGCTTGCAACTCCAGTGGAGACCCAGGCTTAAAATGACATCCTATCATAGCTTTCTCTCTGTCAGAAGTAGGAAAATCGACTTTACTCTTTGTTGTTCAAGAAACATGACAAACAATTGTGGCTTTATATGTAAATATATATATTCTTATTGTACTTTAGATTCTGGGGTACATATGCAGATCATGCAGAATTGTTGCATAGGCACATACATACATGGCAAGGTGGTTTGCTGCCTCCATCCCCCTGTCACCTATATCTGGCATTTCTCCCTGTGTTATCCCTCCCCAACCTGCCTAACCCCCACTGTCCCTCCCCTATTCCCCCCACAACAGACCCCAGTGTGTGATGCTCCCCTCCCTGTGTCCATGTGCTCTCATTGTTCAACACCCGCCTATGAGTGAGAACATGCAGTATTTGATTTTCTGTTCTTGTGTCAGTTTGCTGAGAATGATAGTTTCCAGATTCATCCATGTCCCTACAAAGGACATGAACTCATCATTTTTTTATGGATGCATAGTATTCCATGGTGTATATGTGCCACATTTTCCTTGTCCAGTCTATCATCGATGGGCATTTGGGTTGGTTCCAGGTCTTTGCTATTGTAAACAGTGCTGCAATGAACATTCGTGTGCATGTGCCCTTATATTAGAACGATGTATAATCCTTTGGATATATACCCAGTAATGGGATTGCTGAGTCAAATGGAATTTCTATTTCTAGGTCTTTGAGGAATCGCCTCACTGTCTTCCACAATGGTTAAACTAACTTACATTCCCACCAACAGTGTAAAAGTGTTCCTATTTCTCCACATCCTCTCCAGCATCTGTTGTCTCCAGATTTTTTAATGATCACCATTCTAACTGGCGTGAGATGGTATCTCAATGTGGTTTTGATTTGCATTTCTCTAATGACCAGTGATGGTGAGCATTTTTTCATATATTTGTTGGCCTCATATATGTCTTCTATTGAAAAGTGCTTGTTCATGTCCTTCACCCATTTTTGAATGGGTTTTTTTTTCTTGTAAATCTGCTTTAGTTCTTTGTAGATTCTGGCTATTAGCCCTTTGTCAGATGGGTAGATTGCAAAAGTTTTTTCCCATTCTGTTGATTGATGGTTCACTCTAATGATTGTTTCTTTTGTTGTACAAAAGCTCTGAAGTTTAATTAGAACCCATTTGTCTATTTTGGCTTTTGTTGCCAATGCTTTTGGTGTTTTACTCATGAATTTCTTGCCTATGCTTATGTCCTGAATGGTGTTTTGCCTGGGTTTTCTTCTAGAGTTTTTATGGTGTTAGGTCTTATGTTTGTCTTTAATTCATCTGGAGTTAATTTTAGTGTAAGGTGTCAGGATGCGTCCAGTTTCCATTTTCTGTTATCTCAACACCATTAATTAAACAGGGAATCCTTTCCCCACTGCCTATTTTTGTCAGGTTTGTCAAAGATCAGATGGTTGTAGATGTATGGCATTGCCTTCAAGACCTCTGTTCTGTTTCATTGGTCTATATCTCTGCTTTGGCACCAGTACCAAGCTGTTTTGATTACTATAGCCTTGTAGTATAGTTTGAAGTCAGGTAGCTTGGTGTCTCCAGCTTTGTTCTTTTTGCTTAGGATTGTCTTGGCTATGCAGGCTCTCTTTTGGTTCCATATGAAGTTTAAGGTGATTTTTTCCAGTTCTGTGAAGAGGCTCATAGAGAGCTTGATGGGGATAGCTTTGAATCTGTAAATTACTTTGGGCAGTATGGCCCTTTTTATGATATCTTTCTAACCATGAGCATGAAATGTTTTTCCATCTGTGTGTGTCCTCTCTTATTTCCTTGAGCAGTGGTTTGTAGTTCTCCTTGAATAGGTCCTTTACATCCTTTGTTAGTTGTATTCCTAAGTATTTTATTCTCTTTGTAGCAATTGTGAATGGGAGTTCGCTCTTAATTTGGTTCTCTGTTTGTCTGTTATTGGTGTATAGGAATGCCTGTGATTTTTGCACATTGATTTTGTATCC
>CM052663.1:85265331-85303328 GCA_028533165.1 Leontopithecus rosalia
ATTTTGCTGAAGTTGCTTATCAGTTTCAGGAGATTTTGGGCTGAGATGATGGAGTTTTCTAAATATACAATCATGTCATCTGCAAATAGAGACAATTTGACTTCCTCCTTTCCTAATCGAATACTCTTTATTTCTTTTTCTTGCCTGATTGCTCTGGCTAGAACTTCCAATACTATATTGAATAGGAGTGGTGAGAGAGAGCATCCTCATCTAGTGCCAGATTTCAAAGGGAATGCTTCCAGTTTTTGCCCATTCAGTATGATATTGGCTGTGGGTTTGTCATAAATAGCTTTTATTATTTTGAGATACGTTCCATCTATACCTAGTTTATTGAGAGTTTTTAACAGAAAGGGCTGTTGAATTTTGTCAAAGGCCTTCTCTGCATCTATTGAGATAATCATGTGGTTTTTGTCTTTGGTTCTGTTTATGTGGTGAATTACATTTATAGACTTGTGTATGTTGAACCAGCCTTGCTCCTGGGATGAAGCCTACTTGATCCTGCTGGATGGGCTTTTTGATGCGCTGTTGCATGGTTTGCCAGTATTTTATTGAAGGTTTTTGCATTTATGTTCATCATGGATATTGGCCTGAAGTTTTCTTTTCTTGTTGTCTCTGCCAGGCTTTGGTATCAGGATGATGTTGGTCTCATAAAATGATTTGGGAAGGATTCCCTCTTTTTGTATTGTTTGGAATAGTTTCAGAAGGAGTGGTATCAGCTCCTCTTTGTATGTCTGGTAGAATTCAGCTGTGAACCCATCTGGACCTGGGTTTTTTGTTGTTGTTGTTATTAGGCTATTAATTGCTGCCTCAACTTCGGTCCTTGTTACTGGTCTATTCAGGGTTTCAACTTCTTCCTGGTTTAGGCTTGGGAGGGTGCAAGCGTCCAGGAATTTATCCATTTCTTCCAGGTTTACAGGTTTATGTGCATAGAGTTGTTTGTTGTAATCTCTGAGGGTAGTTTGTATTTATGTGGAATCGGTGGCAATATCTCCTTTATCATAATTTATTGCATCCATTTGATTCTTCTCTCTTTTCTTTTTTATTAATGTGGCTAGCAGTCTGTCTATTTTGCTGATCTTTTCAAAAAACCAGCTCCTGGATTGATATTAATTTTTGAGGGTTTTTTTTGTGTCTCTATCTCCTTCCATTCTGCTTTGATCTTAGTTATTTCTTGTCTTCTGCTAGCTTTTGAGTTTTTTCCTCTAGCTCTTTCAATTTTGATGATAGGGTATCAATTTTAGATCTTTCCTCACTTCTCATGTGGGCATTTATTGCTATAAATTTTCCTGTAGACATTGCTTTAAATGTGTCCCAGAGATTCTGGTATGTTGTGTCTTTGTTCTCATTGGTTTCAAATAACATCTTTTATTTCTGCCTTCATTTCATTGTTTATCCAGTCAACATTCAAGAGCCAGTTGTTCAGTTTCCATGAAGTTGTGTGGTTCTGAGGTAGTTTCTTAATCCTGAGTTCTAATTTGATTGCACTGTGGTCTGAGAGACTGTTATGATTTCCATTCTTTTGCATTTGCTGAGGAGTGATTTACTTCTAATTATGTGGTCAGTTTTAGAGTATGGGTGATGTAGTGCTGAGAAGAATGTATAGTCTGTGGCTTTGGTGGGGAGAGTTCTGTAAATGTCTATTAAGTTTTCTTGGTCCAGGTCGGAGTTCAAGTCCTGGATATCCTTGTTAATTTTCTGTTTCATTGATCTGTCTAATATTGACTGTGGAGTGTTAAAGTCTCCCACTATTATAATGTGGGAGTCTAAGTCTCTTTGTAGTCATTAAGAACTTGCTTTATGTATGTGAGTGCTCCTGTACTTGGTGTATATATATTTAGGTTAGCTCTTCTTGTTGCATTGATCCTTTTACCATTAACTAATGCCCTTCTTTGTCTTTTGACCTTTTTTTATTTGAAGTTTATTTTAGCAGAGACTAGGATTGCAACTCCTTCTCTTTTTTGCTATTTGCTTGGTAAATCTTCCTCCAACCCTTTAATTTGAACCTATGTGTGTCCTTGCACATGAGATGGGTTTCCTGAATACAGCACACCGATGGGTGTTGACTTTTTATCCAATTTGCCAGTCTGTGTCTTTTGATTGGGGCATTTAGCCCATTTACATTTAAGGTTAATATTGTTATATGTAAATTTGATCCTGCCATTTTGATGCTAGCTGGTTGTTTTGCCTGATAGTTGATGCAGTTTCTTCATTGTATCGATGGTCTTTACCATTTGGTACATTTTTGGAGTGGCTGGTACTGGTTATTCCTTTCTGTTTAGTGTTTCTTTCAGAAGCTCTTGTAAGACACGCTTGGTGGTGACAAAATCTCTCAACAATTGCTTGTTCATAAAGGATTTTATTTCTCCTTACTTATGAAGCTTAGTTTGGATGGATATGAAATCCTAGGTTAAAAGTTCCTTTCTTTAAAGATGTTGAATATTGGCCCCCACTCTCTTTGGGCTTGTAGGGTTTCTGCTGAGAAATCTTCTCTGAGTCTGATGGGCTTCCCTTTATGGGTAACCCAACCTTCCTCTCTGGCTGCCCTTAGCATTTTTTCCTTCATTTAAACCCTGGTGAATCTGACGATTATGTGCCTTGGGTTGCTCTTCTTTAGGAATATCTTTGTGGTGTTCTCTGTATTTCCTGGACTTGAATATTGGCCTGCCTTGCTAGGTTGGGGAAGTTCTCTTGGACAATATCCTGAGGAGTGTTTTCCAGCTTGGATTCATTCTCTCCATCACATTAGGGTACACCTATCAAATGTAGATTAGTTTTTTTCACATAATCCCATATTTCTTGGAGTCTTTGTTCATTTCTTTTCACTCTTATGGCTCTAATCTTGCCTTCTCATTTTATTTCATTGAGTTGATCTTCAGTCTCTGATATCCTTTCTTCTGCTTGGTCAGTTGGGCTATTGAAACTTGGCTATGCTTTGCAAAGTTATCTTGTTGTGTTTTTAGCTCCATCAGGTCATTTATATTCTTCTTTAAGCTGTTTATTCTCATTAGCATTTTGTCTAACCTTTCTTCAAGATTCTTAGTTTCTTTGCATTGGGTTAGAACATGTTCTTTCAGCTCAGATAAGTTTGTTATTACCCACCTTCTGAAGCCTATTTCTGTCAATTTATCAAACTCATTCTCTATCCAGCTTTGTTCCCTTCCTGGTGTGAAGCTGTGATCCCTTGGACGAGGAGAGGCATTCTGGTTTTCGCTGCTTTCATCCTTTTGTGCTGGTTTCTTCCCATCTTTGTGAATTTATCTACCTGTGGTCTTTGTAGCTGGTGACTTTCAGATGGGTATCTGAGTGGATGTCCTTTTTGTTGATGCTGAAGTTATTTCTTTCTGTTTTTTAGTTTTCCTTCTAACAGTCAGGCCCCTCTGCTGTAGGCCTGCTGAAGTACCACTCCAGATCCTGCTTGCCTGGGGATCACCCATGGGAGCTGCAAATAGTAAAGGTTGCTGCTGGTTTCTTCTTCTGTTATCTTCAACCCAGAAGGGTACTCGCCAGATGTCAGCCTGAGCTCTGCTTTACGAGGTGTCTCTTTGGATATATAGGGGTCAGGGAGCTGCTTGAAGAGATGGTCTGTCCCTTATAGGAGCTCAAGTGCTGAGCTGGGAGCTCCATTTTCCTTTCAGAGTTTCTGGGCAGGTACACTTAAATTTGCTGCAGCGGGACTCATAAACACCTTTTCCCCAGGTGCTCTGTCCTGGGATGGTGGGGCTTTATTTATAAGTTCCTGACATGCTGCTGCCTTTTTTCAGAGATGCCCTGCCCAACAAGGTGGTAGTCTAGCCACAGTCTGTCAGCAGAGGCATTGCTGAGCTGCCTTGGGTTCTGCCCAGCTGATGTGCGAACTTCCTGTTGGCTCTGCCTTGGTAATGGTGGTCTGCCTCAGTAATGGCAGACTGCTTCAATAATGGTGGACTGCCTCGGTAGTGGTGGACTGCCTCAGTATGGCTGACATCCCTCCCCCTACCAACTGCACTGTCCCAAGTCCAGCTGTGCTTGCTGCAAAACTCAGTCCTGAGTGTTTCAGATTGCTGGTCTTTGTGGAGGGTTGGACCCACTAAGCCAGATCACCTGGCTCCCTGTGTTAGCCCCCTTTTTTCAGTTGAATTAGCGACTCTGTATCCCAGGCATTCCAAGCACCTGTTGAAATGGCTGCCCAGATTTGTGCAAATTTTTGTACGGAGACCCACAGCAGTAGCTGAAACAGCCATGCTGGAAACTTGTGGCACTTTTCAGCCTGGTTATCTCCTGATCTGTGGGCAGTAAAAACTCATTTGGAAATGCGGTGATCACGCACCCTCTGCATTCTTCTCACTGGGAACTGCACTTCAGAGCTGTTCCTATTTGGCCATCTTGGATCTCTGCCTTTGCAAGTGTGTGGCTTTTTTTTCAATCTACCATAGAGGTCTACCTAAGAAGTACAAAAAGTTCTGAGTTTCATGACAATTTGTACATGTATGTTTTGAAAGCCAGGTTGTGGACAAACACCTTACGTTAAGGACCAGGGATTGGAAAACTATCACCCCTTGACCAAATCCACCCTGTTGCCAGCTTTTGTAAAGTAAAGTTTTAGTGGAACACAGACATTCATTTTATATTGCCTAAAGCTGCCTTCACAATAAAATAGCAGAGTTGAATACTTGCACCCAAGACTGAACAGCCCACAAAGTCTAAATATTTATTTTCTGGCCCTTTGTGAAAAATTGCTGATGTCTTTTCAAAACCATCACGCAATATGAAGGCCTTACATGCACTGTTGTTTATGATCATACTGGGGCCAAGTGGCTAGCAATTGCGTTAATTGTCTCACACTAATGAGAGAAGAACACAGCAGATTAACATGTAAAATAAGGGGTTTGTGTCTGGGCAAGTAAAGTAAAATGATATTATAGTGAGCTATATATATGATTGTAAGCTTTTCAATAGTTTGGAATGAGACGTGTGGGAGGAAATTAAGTCTTCATAGGACAACAAGAAGTAAAAGCATGAGCAAATCAACAGAGTTCGTTCTGCAGCAACCAAGATCATCTATACCACAGTCAGCCACAGCACTGCAGAAAATAGCTTCCTTCCTATTTTAGTGCTGTCATGTTGAATTTTATTGTTGGTATGTGTGTGTTTATATTTCTTTTAAAATGTTTTATTCCTTCTGTTGTTCTGTTAGGGAGTTTGGTTATTCTCTCAAGGCAAGAGGAGAGTCTTTAACTTTGCCAACCCCACTTTTGATACAATTCATTAGGATAAACCTGGATTCGATGTCAAGAGACTGGGGAAATCTCTTTCCTGATCTGGACTTCAGTCATTATCTAACATAGAAGCATTTTAACTTTAAGTGTGGCTCTTAAACTTCAGTGCACATGTTAAAAATGCATGGCTCTGAGCTTCATCTCCAGAAAATCTCATTGAGTAATAGAGGGCAGCACAAAAGCAAAAGCAAACAAACAGACATGAAGCAGAAACTGACAGAATTCAAAGCAGAAATAGACACGTCAGCAAAAGCAGCTGAATACTTTAATATCACACTTTCAGTAATGTACAAAGCAACTAGACAAATAATCAATAAGGAAATAAAAGACTTAAAGGAGACCTGCTATTCCAACTGGACCCAACAGACATCTATGGAACACTCCATCCAACCAAAACAGAATACATATCTTCTTGAGCACACGTTCTCCAGGATAGACTATATATTTGGCTATAAAACAAGTTTGAATACAAATTTAAAATGAGTTAAATCTTACAAAATATGTTCTCTAACCATAGTGGAATAAAATTTGAAATCAGTGCCAGAAGGAAATCTGGGAAATTCACAAGTGCATGCACATTAAATAATACATTCCTAAATAACCAGTAGGTCAAAGAAAAAAATCACAGAGGAAATTAACTTTTGAGATGAATGGAAACCAAAACATAGAATAGTGAAGCCTATGGGGTTCAGCTAAAGCAGCACTTAGAGGGAAACTTATAACACTCACAACCATATTAAAGAGATATCTCAAGTCCTTAACCTAACTCCCACCTTAAGAAACTAGAGAAAATAAGAGCAAAGTAAACCCAAAGAAAGCACAGGATAGTAAAATCTTGGGTAGAATGAGAAAAAAAAAAGAGAAGACTCAAATAACTATGGAATGTCACTATGGACTTTGTAGAAATATAAAAGGACTATAAAGAAATACTACAAAAATGTTTATGCTAACAAATTAGGCATCCCAGATGAAGTGGAAAAACTCCTAAAAAGATAGAATTACCAAAATGGATTCAAAAATATAGAAACATAACCAATAACAAGTAAAGATATTGAATCAGGACAAGACGGCTTTCTTCATTAATTCTGCCAGTCATCTAGAGAAGAATTAACACCTAAGTTTTCTCAAACTCTTGCAAAAAATAAGAATAAATATTTCCCAATTCATTCTATGAAGGTAGTGTTATTCTGGTATGAAAATTTAACAATAATATCACACAAAACCTGTAGACTAATATATTTCATGATTATAGATACAAAATCCTCAACAACTATTAGCAAACTGAATCCAGCAACATATGAAAAGGATTATATAGGATGACTGAGTGGGATTTATCCCAGGCATGCAAATTGATTCAGCACACAAAAACTGTAAATGCAATACACCATATTACCAGAATAAAGGACAAAAGCCACATGACCACTTCAACATATGCGAAGAAAGCATTTGACAAAATTCAACACTCTTTTATGAAAAAAAAAATCATCCAATAAACCAGACATAGAAGGGAACGCACTCCACCTGATACTGGACATCTGTGGAAGACACATATCTAACAGGAGAATTAACGTTGAATGATAGAAGACTCTCCCTCCAGGATCACGAATAAGATAAGCATGTGCACTCTCACCACGGCTATTCAGCATTGTTCTGGAGGTTCTAGCCAGGGCCATTAGACATGAAAAAATAAAAAGCCGCCTAACTGGAAAACAAGAAGTAAAATATCTCAATCTGCACATGACGTAACCTAGTTTATAGAAACCTAAGGAATCCATAACCAGAATAGTAGAGCTAATAAATAAATTCAACAAGGTGGCAGAATACAGGATCAATATACAAAACAATCAATTGCATTCCTATACACTCTCAATGAACAATCCAAAACTGATATTAAGAAAATAATTTCTTGTATCAAAGCATCAAAAGAATGAATTATTTAGAAATAAAGTTAATAAAATAAGTATAAAATGGTGTACATATATAGTAATATATGGTACACATATTAAATGTTAACAGGGCTAAAAATATTTATAATGATAAATGAGCCCATTTATAAAGAGGACATAAAATCTTAAATGTGTATGTGCCTAAAAAGATTGCTTCAAAGTCCATGAAGCAAAACCAAAGACCTAAAAAGAGAAACTGACAAATCTATAATTACCTTAAGACATTTCAACATGCCCCCTCAATAACTGATAGAACAAATCGAATGAAAATTAGTGAAGACACAGAAGATCTAAGCCACATTATCAACCAAATTGAACTGATTGACATTTGTAGAACTTTCTACGCCCAAACAGCAGAATACACATTATTCTTAAGTGCAAGTAGTACTCATCAAGCTAGACCATGTTCTCATCCAGAAGCAAGTCTGAATAATTTTAAAAGGATTCAGAGCATACAAAGTGTGATCTCTGATCACCATGCAATTAAATTAGAAATCAATAACAAATATAGCTGGGAAATGCCCACATACCTGGAAAATAAAAATAATTCGAAATTATCATGTAGTAAAGAAGAAATCAAACAGGAAATCAATATTTGCACTGAATGAAAAGGAAAACACAACATTTTAATACTTTGGGCTGCTACTAAAGCAGTCTTTAGGGAGAGCTGATAGCACTAGGTCCCCATATTAGAAAAGTGTCTCAAATCAGTTACCTTGATTTCCAACTAAGGAAAATAGAAAAGGAAGAGCAAATTAAACCCAAAGTAAACAGAAGAAAGGGATAAAGAACAGAGCCAAGAATTAGTGAAACCGAAAAAAGAGAAACACAAGAGAAGATTTGATTAAAATCTGAGTCTAATTCCTTGACAAACCAATAAACCAATGATCCTAGCGGGCAACCGGGCAGGAAAAATGAATCTGTAGTGAAGTTATGCTTCTCACTCCTGATATTTTTAATTTGCATATTCTCCTTTTCTTCTACGTTCTTACTCATTGTTATTCAATGTGTTTTACTAGTTTTAAAGGAAAGGCACTGAAATATGTGATGAAGCCACTTTTGCAGGCTTGTGTGGTTTTGTGGAAGCTGGGGGTACATGATTCTAAAGTACATATAGCCAGGTATCCCAGTCCAAGTCTCAGAGTCTGTGCCCTTCTGGGAATAAATGCAAAAATATTCAACATAATGTAGCAAGTTACATCCAACAGTATGTAAAAGGATAATGCATCATAACCCACCAAGGTTTATCCTGGGATGCAAGGTTAATTTAACATTCAAAAATCAATCATGATTCACCATATAAACTAATCAAAAGAGAAAAACTATCTTGATAAATGCAGAAAAAGCATTTCATAAAATCCAGTGTACAGATAGAAATTCTCAGTAACCTGGGAATAGAAGGAATATTTGCAACATGATAAATAACATCTACAAAAATCTGCAGTTAATGTCATACTTAACAGTGGAAGACTGAACATTTTCTTGCTAATTTGGAAACAAGGTAAGGATGTCTGCTCTCACCACTGCTATCCCACATTGTGTTAGAGGTTTTGGCAAATGCAAAAGAGAAAAAAAGAAAAAGAAAGAAAATCCCTCTAAATAGAAAAGGAACAACAACAAAAAACCTGTTTTTATTCACAAACAATAGGGCCATTTACACAAAAAATTCTACTACATCTACAAAAATGTTCTAAGAATGAATGTGTGTTTAGCAGGCAATGAGATACATAATCAATAAAAAAATCAATAGTGTTTCTATATACTAGCAAGGAACAATAAAAAAAATTACATTGAACACAGCATGGTGACCATAGGCTCATGCCTGTAATCCCAGCACTTTGGGTGGATTAGGTGGGCAGATCACCTGAGGTCAGGAGTTTGAGACCAGCCTGGTCAACATGATGAAACCCCATCTCTACTAAAAATACAAAAATGTTAGTGGGGTATGGTGGCACATGCCTGTAATCCTAGCTACTTGGGAGGCTGAGGCAGGAGAATTGCTTGAACCCAGGAGACAGAGGTTGCAGTAAGTTGAGATCATACCACTGCACTCCATCCTGGGCAACAGAGTGAGACTCTGTCTCAAAAAAAAAAAAAAAGAATACTGTATATTTCAAAATTGCTAAAAGAATAGATTTCAAATGCTCTCATCAGAATGTATGAACAATAGAGGGGAAAAACACACACTGGGGCCTCTCGGAGGGTGGAGGGTGGTAAAAGGAGGAGAATTAGAAAAAGTAATTAATGGGTACTAGGCTTAATACCTGGGTGATGAAATAATGTATGGAACAAACCCCCATGACACACATTTACCCATGTAACAAACCTGCACCTGTACTGTTGAACTTAAAAGTATTTTAAAAAAAGTTCTCATCACACAAAAGTAGCAGGTGAAGTGATGGATATGTTAATTAGCTTGATTTAATCTTTCTACAATGTATACATAGATCACATCATACCCTATAAATACATATAATTATTTTATTTGTCATTAAATTTTTTTTTTTTGAGACGGAGTTTCGCTCTTGTTACCCAGGCTGGAGTGCAATGGCCCGATCTCAGCTCACAGCAACCTCCACCTCCTGGGTTCAGGCAATTCTCCTGCCTCAGCCTCCCGAGTAGCTGGGATTACAGGTATGCGCCACCATGCCCAGCTAATTTTTTTTTTTTTTTGTATTTTTAGTAAAGACGGGGTTTCACCATGTTGACCAGGATGGTCTCGATCTCTTGACCTCACGATCCACCCGCCTCGGCTTCCCAAAGTGCTGGGATTACAGGTGTGAGCCACCGTGCCTGGCCTGCCATTAATATTTTTTGAATGTGATTTGAAAACAATACTATTGAGTCTTCCACTTCCAGGAAGGTGAGCATGTGCCTTTCCATACGCCTCCTGCTAATTGCAATGGAAAACCCTGGATATTACACATAAAACAAATGTGAGAAGACTCTAAAAGGTGGGAAGCAGAAGGCAGACATATCAGGAACCTCAGAAGCTGAGGACTGACAAGGAGGTGAGTTCCCTGTTGTCTGTATGTGGTCAGGGGATACATAGCAGGTGTATACATTTATGGGGTACATGAGATGATTTTATACAGGCGTGCAATGTGAAATAAGCACATCATGAAGAAAGGGAAGTATTCATCCCCTCAAGCATTTATCATTTGAGTTATAAACAATCCAATTACATTCTTAACGTTATTTTTAAATATGCAATTATTATCGACTACAGTTTTGTATGTCGGGGGAGGGCTTCACCTATCCCAGACTTGGAGTGAATGAAAATGGCAACACAGAAACTCCAGCAGGCATGATCCAAAAAGTCCCCAAAAAAGTTGTTTTCTCTATCCAGAGGCCCAGGAAAGAGGCAGGCTAGTAAGACAGAAAACTTTAGGCAACAACCACTTTACTCAGCCAAACACAGAAAAAAAAAAAACCTGTGACCACAGCACATCCACGCCAGCAACAGTCACGGGAGGAGCCTGGAGTTCCACTCTTCAGACAAATCTCAAAATCATTATATGGAGTAAAAGAAACCAAACTAAAAAAATGAATCCTGCATGATTCCAGTTTAAAAACTTACTGCTTATAACAACAGAAAGCTGATCAGCATTGCCTGGGAAGCTGGGAGGGTGGGGTGGGGAGCCAGGGAGAGATCAAGGGACAAGAAGCAGCTTCAAGGTATGATGGATGTGCTCATTACCTTCATTCCCTGCACTTCTCCTTATTGACTAGAACAGGAGGGTCCGGGACACTCATAAATTAAGTTGGATGTTCTCATTAGTTATAAAAACAAAACAAAAAATAAAAACAGAAGAAGATGAATTTCTTCTCTCTCTGAATTTGAAATATATATGTGTTTGTGTGTGTATGTGTGCACATGCGTGCATGTGTGTGTATAAATGGACAAGTTCGGGGCAAAAGATAAGATTTTAACACTCAACATATTTGAAAACTCTAAAAGTAAACCACTTTAACAAACGGTAGGGTCCCGACTGCAAGGGTCCCGACTGCAAGCGTCTGCAGGCTGAATCCTGAATGTGCCTGCGTCAGTTCAGAAACAAGGGCTGAACGTGGCTGCAGTCTACACAGCTGAGACTCTGAATCCAGGAAAACCCATTAACACCCTTGTATGGGATAAACTGGAATGCATAATAGATCATGGCTTCAAATTTATTTCAGTAAATGGCCCAATAATTTGAAGAGAAAATAAATAATTCATCCTCCTCTCCCTCTCAGCCTTCCAGCTCAGAAGATATATCACAAGCTGAAATCATAGTGCAGTCTTCAGCAGATTCTTTTACTGAATTTCCATCTTAAAGACACAACTGGGATGGTTCCAAATGAGTAGTGGTCCCCCAAACCCTGTGTCACAGCCTGGCAGGGCCCAGAGGTGGCTGTGGACATTGTCCCTGCTACTGATTCAGCTTTCCTACTCTTCCCTTCTCTCCACTTTGTGGGGAGCCACTTAGATCATTCATTCTGGAAACCTTGTCAGGTGGCAGATACATCACTCATGACTTTCCCTCCCCACCCCCTTGGAAACTACCATTCTGCCTTCTGTCTGCCACTCAAGGAATTTAGCCCAAACATCCAAAAGTGGGACAAAAACATCCCAAGCTGTCTGTATTCCTTCAGTCCCATGAAGCAAAATCAAAGAACGTCATCCTATCACAGAAGCATTCATCCTCTTGTTGGGTTCCCTCTTTAGCAGAAAGTGTTTATTAAAGCCTCCCTGCAGGGAGGTCACTGAGGAGGCTGCTTTAGATCAGTTTCCATGCCAGACTCCAAGATGAAAATTTGCCTGCAAGAACTTTACTGGAGATTGCACGGGAAGGGAAGGGTGCGTGTGAAGAGAGAAGAAAGCAGGATGTGGCAGAGCAGAGAGATGGATTGAATAGAGCCGTGGTGGCAAAAGAAGGCCTCATCTGATCCCAAAGGACGCTGAAGCTGCAAAGACTCAGAGGCCTTGACACAAGGCCTTTCGAACCCCACATTGATTGGTTGCTGGATGCGTACTGACTCCAGAGTTTAGGTGTGACTTGGACTAGGCAGCTCTCTTCAACAGAGGACAATTCCCAGAGAGGGACTCACTGAGAGCCTTCATCCACCAGCCCCACCAGCAACTGAAAAAATGGATACTTCACTTCTGAAGAGCCAGAACTAACCCTAACCCTAATGCTTCCCAGAGAGTGTGGGTAGCACACCACAGCATCCACTACAGGGACTTCCACCATAACCTGTGCAATTGCTAATGGTGGCTTGGCCAAGGGTATTAGCAGTGGAGTCAACCAGAAGTGTTGAATCTTTGAACTATTTTGAAGGTGAAGCAAATATTATTTGCTCAGGAATTAGATACTTGATGGAAAGGAAAGGCTTAAACTAGAAAGACTCCAAGATTGTTGCCCTGGCTACTAGAAAGATCAAGCCACCATTGGCAGAGACACCGAAGTCTGTGGCAGGGAAAGGTCTGGGGCGAGGCTCAGGGGTTTCACTTTAGACATGCTCTATATGAGGTGCCGGTAGGTATCCATGGGCAGAAGCAGGTAGTTCAATATGTAATGGTGGGTTTCAGAGAAAAAGTCCAGCTGGGACAACATAGGGGGTCATTAGCATACAGATGATACTTAAAACTGTGAGACTGAAAAAGGTGATTGAGGAAATGTAGACAGGGCAGAGAAGAGGAGGTCTGCATGTTGAGTCCTGGAAGTCCAACTTTTAGAGGAGAGAGAGATCCAGCAGAGAACAGTCGGTAACAGGAGGAGAAGCAGACCATGTGTGTGTATTCTATTCTCAGTGTTTTCCTACCACTGTGGATTTGTTCTTCTTCTTGCTCTTTGTGAGGTGGTCTGGAAGGCTGTCTTATCTCTGCTTTAGCCATCTCCTGGGCTCCCATGCCCTCTGGCTTCCCTTTGCATTTAGCCAATGGGAGGCAACTAGATGAGGCAGGGAGAAAGACGTGGGGATGTTTATCCCTCCCATGCCATTCTTCTTCAAAGCTGTTCTGGTGGGCATTGTCTCACTCTACGACCATATCTTTTGACTAGTTTCCCCTCCTTTGACCCCAACTCTCAACTAGATTCTGGCAACACCGTGTCCGCCATTGATCCCTACAGGTCTGGGAGTGTTAGTGACTTCCTGGGATTGTTATTCTCTGGGTGCATCAACATCCCTTTACCCTGTCATCCTTCTCTAAATAGCTCACTCCTAACAATGTCTCTTTAAAAATCCCTGCCCAATATTTCATCGGTATCCGCCAAGACTCTGACTAATGTGTGTGTGGTCCTGGAAGAAAAGTAAAATTAAAAAGTTCAAAGGAGGAGGACCAAATCAACTGTCAAAAACTGCTTGAAGTTGAACTAAGAAGTGGACTAAAAAATGACCACAGTTTCACAGCATGGGAAAATGGTGATATTATCAAAAGCAATTTCCTTAGAGAATGGCGGCAAATGGGTGCTCAGGATGAGTTTAAGAGAGAAAAGGAAGACAAGTATCTGAAAAAGCAAGAGTAGGCAACTATTTTAAGGAGTTTTGCTGTAAACAGGAACAGAAAATGGAGCAGTGCAGGGAAGGGAAAATGAGATCAACACTGTGCTTTTAAGATGGGAGAAATATTAGCATGTTTTCATGCTTACCAGAATGATCTAGTGTAGAGGGGAAATGATGCAGGGAGAGAATGGAAAATTACTGTAGCCATGTCCTTGAGGAGGTGAGATAGATGCTACCTCATGCGTGAGAGGAGGGCCAGCCCTAAAATGTCATGTAGAGAATTTATGAACAGTGCCAGGAAAGAAGGCAGAAGGTATGCGTACAGATGCCTTTAGGTGGGCAGGTGTGGGAGTAGAAACGTGTGTTAATCCTTTTCTTATCACTTCTATTTTCTGAACTAGAAGCCATGGCATCACCTGAGTGTGAGGCTGAGGGAGACAGTGTTAGAGGTTTGAGGAGAGAGGAATGGTGTGCATTGTTTCAAGTGGGAGAGTCAATGGACCAGGGGAGGCTATCATGATTGTGGGACTACATGAACGGTCATTAGAGAGTCAGAGTCATGCATTTAAAGTAAGGTCATGATTTTTCTGTGTTTCTCCTGCCATATTTAGTTACCTGGGTGCAGACACGCTATAGAGATTTTTGTGTGTGTGCAGGTTTGAGGTTTTGCTAAGAGAATATTACAAAGCAAGAAAGGGTAAGAGAGCTGAGAGAGTGCAGAGAGAGAATGTCTATGACTGCCCATATTAAGGAGAAATGTGGACAGCAGTACAAAGGTGTGACGAAAGGCACTAGAAGGAATGATCAGAATACGGGCAGTATATAAATACATCAGTAACCATCCAGTGCACATTGAAGGATACACAAGGATTTTCACACACATCCCCTGCTCTTGATAGGTTTATAATCTGATCAGTGGGGGGAAAGAGTTTACTAGCTTTCTTTGCATACAATGCTAAGCCCAAGGAACTTTGCCTACAACTTCTGGTTTAAGACCCTTTGCAGAAGCACAGTTAGGTGGTACCATTGTTCCTTTTTATAGACAAGGGAACTCAAGCTTAGTAATTTGTCCCACATTGGAGGAGCCAGGAGAATTCAAACCAAGTGCTTTTTGTCAGCTCGAGCTGCCATAACCAATTATCACAAACAGGGTGGCTTTGACCACAGACATTTCTTTTCTCACAGTTTTGGAGACTGGGGAATCCAAGCTTATGGTGCTGGACAATTTGGTTCCTGGTGAGAACTCTTCCTACCTTGTAGACGGCTGCCTTCTCACTGTGTCCTCATGTGGCAGAGATGCAGAAAATGTTCTCACACTCTCTTAATCTTGCGCTCTATCTTTTCCCATTCTTATAAGCACACTAATTCTAGGTTAGGACCCTACCTTATGACCTCATTTAACTTTAATTACCTTCTAAAAACCCTGTCTCCAGAAACAGTTACATTGGGTTTTAGGGATTCAACATATGGTTTTGGGAGGACACATTTCAGTGAAGTCACTAAGGTTTTCTGATTCCAAAATGCCTTCTTCTTGCCATTTGATCTGTGATCGACAAATGCAGAGAACATTTTCAGATAAAATAACAAACAAAATCCTTTGGCATGTTCTTTCAGTTTACCTCAAATCCCCTGAAGTAGTTCCTTTATAAAATAGAGGCTGTAATAGACTACTGCCCTTCTCAAGCTTTAGAAAGAAGGATGTAACATGGATTTATAAATTCAACCATAGATATCCCTGATACAGTAAGGAAAAAAAAACAAGCTTCAGAGAGTCAGACTCATAGAAGCTGAGAATAGAACAGGGGTCAAGAGGAGGGGAAATGGGGAGGTTTTGTTCAATGGGTATAAAGTTGCAGTTAAGGAAAATGAATACATTCTAGAGTTCTGCTGTGCAGCATAGTGCCTGCAGTTACCAATCCTATAGTGTGCACTTAGAAATGTGTTAAGATCATGTCTGTAATCCCAGCACTTTGGGAGGCTGAGTTGGGCAGATCACTTGAGGGCAGGAGTTGGGGACCAGCCTGGACAAGATGGTAAAACCCTGTGTCTACCAAAAATACAAAAAATAAGCCAGGCATGGTCTTGCCTACCTGTGGTCCCAGCTACTTAGGAGACTAAGGTAGAAGGATCCCTTGAACCTGGGAGGCAGAGGTTGCAGTGAGCCATGATCATACCACTGCACTCCAGCCTGGGCAGCAGAGGGAGACCCTGTCTCTAAAAAATAAAAAGGAGTATGTTAAGAGAAGAGATATTATGTGTTTTGTTTTGTTTTGTTTTGTTTTGTTTTAAGACGGAGTTTCACTCTTATTACCCAGGCTGGAGTGCAATGGCACAATCTCGGCTCACCGCAACCTCTGCCTCCTGGATTCAGGCAATTCTCCTGCCTCAGCCTCCTCAGTAGCTGGGATTACAGGCACGTACCACCATGAGCAGCTAATTTTTTTTTTTTTGTATTTTTAGTAGAGACAGGGTTTCACCATGTTGATCAGGATGGTCTCGATCTTTTGACCTCATGGTCCACCCACCTCAGCCTCCCAAAGTTCTTGGATTACAGGCTTGAGCCACCGTGCCTGGCCTAAGAGTTCTTATAGTAAAACAAATAAACAAAAAATTCTCATGAAGGGACAAAAGGACACTTTTGCACATGATGAACATGTTTATCACTTTGATGATGGCAGTGATATCATGAATGTTTGCATATGTCCAAATTAATCAGATTGTATGCATTAAACATGTACAGCTCTTCCAATCAATAATGCTGTTAAACACAAGCCTCAGAACACAAGTAGGGTTCAATAGCATTTCTTTTTTCGAAAAACATATTAGTTTGCTAGGGTTTCCATAAGAAAGTGCCACAGATGTAGTGGCTTAATCAACAGAAATGTATTTTCTTGTATTCATGGAAGCTGGAAGTCTGAGGGGTCGGAAGGGCTGGTCCCTTCTGAGGTCTCTGTCCTCGGATGGCAGACGACTGTCTTCTCCCTGTGCCATCATGTGGTCATCCCTCTGTGTCTACCCATATCTAAATGTCCTCTTCTTATAAGATGTCTTTTAAGGACACCAGTCAGATTGAGTTAGGGCCCACCCTAATAAATTCACTTTAACTTAATTGCCTTTTTACCGAGCTAGCTCCGAATAGTAACATTTTGAGATACTGGAGATGGGGACTTCAACACACAAATTTCAAGGATCGCAATTCAGCCCATACAGATATCAGCATCACATGTATGGAGTCTCCATGTGTGTGAGCATCTGTGTTTGTAACATACATGAGTGCGTTTGTAAATACATAAGGCAGCACTGGGGAAAGTTCGCAATATAATAAAAGTAACCTTTGGGTTGCCTTTGGATTGGGAAATTGTTTTGGGAGAATAAGCTATAAAAGGGAGATTTTGCCTTTATTTCTGTACAGGCTTTCTTTTTTTTTTTTAAGACGGATTCTCACTCTGTTGCCAGGTTGGAGTGCGGTGGCACAATCTCAGCTCACTGCAACCTCTGCCTTCCGGGTTCAAGCAATTCTCCTGCCTCCATCTCCCAAGTACCTGGGACAACAGGCACGTGCCACCATGCCTGGCTAATTTTTGTATTTTTAGTGGAGATGGGGTTTCACCATGTTGACTAGGATGGTCTAGATCTCTTGACCTCGTGATCCACCCACCCTGGCTATCCAAAGTGCTGGGATTACAGGTGTGAGCCACCATGCCTGGTCCATTCTTGATTTTATAGAATGAAAATATATTAATTGGTATTGACAAGAATAAAACATTCTTAAAACAGGCGAAGAAGTATAGAACAAGGGTTGCTTGCATTTCATTATGTAAGGAAAGCTATATTCTGTAGACGCCAAGCTTGCCCACCTTAATACCAAAACCAGATGGCCCAGGTGGGTATCACTCTCGTGGGAGCCCATGGGAGCTTCGTACCTCTGTAAGTGTCTTCAACTTCCTTCTCTGGGCTTCAGTGCTTCTATCTGTGGCAGGAAACATCTGACAAAGACTATGTGCAAGGTCTTTTCATTACCAAAAGCCCACAGCCCATAGTTGATATTGATTAGAGTGAGAAACAATGGTTGGGAGAGAGCACTGAGTAGCCAGAGATGGGAGTTACAATCCTCATGCCATTGCCTAGGTCATTGTATGAATTTGGGAAATTCGCTTTTCCTCTCTGGGTTATGGTTTCACCATTCGTAGAACAAGCAACTGGAATTGGATCAATGGCTCTTCCCTTGACTCTGAAGCACCGTAACCGAGAGTAGCCTCACAGGTGGTTCAAAGGGCAGTGGGCAGGGGCCTCTTTCCCTCCTACCAAAAATGGGCAACTTCATATTTGTCTATAAAAGAATGGACTTCAGAAGAAGTTTCTACTTAGAAAGAGGAAAGAGTTCAAATGCTAAAGGGAACTTCTCACAGAGAAAGGGATAAAAGTTTTGTAGATATAGGCTTGGGAAACTGAGGAGGCAAAACGTAGGGTGCATTCAAGCATTTATACATATCCTGGAGGATGGAATGTGCACGAGGATGTAGTAGGTTATGTCTGGCCAGATCCAGAGGGTACCGGTTGCCATATTAAAGGGCTTGACTCTACTGTGCTGTCTGTATTTGAGGCTAAGTTACTATGTGCATACCAATTCCTTGCAATATCTTGGTAAATTATCTTTTATCACTCTTTATCACTTTTTATCATCCCTTTTAATATTACTTGACTGAAGATGGTAATCTAGGATCTACAGTCCTATATTAAAAGTTTCCTATCAGTAGAATTGTTTCTTTGTACGTAATACTTATTTCTTGGTCTAGTAACTTTTAAGAGCCTTCTTTTATCTTTGGTGTTTTGAAGTTTTACTACAATGCTACTAAATGTGAATTAATTTTACTTAACATGACTGTCTTAAATAATGAAAAGTTCTCTTAGAATATCGCTACATTTGACACTCCACCTATTTTCTAGTTCTGGGGAAAAATAGGAGAGGCATGTTAGAACACCACAATCTGTCCCCAACATCTCGTAAAATCTCTTTTATATCTGTCACAATTGTCCCCTTCTGCACATATTCTGGGGGAGTTTGTCACACCTATCTTCCAGTTCTGAGCTGTCTCTCTCTCTCTCTCTCTCTCTCTCTCTCTCTCTCTCTCTCCCCTCTGACCATGTCCAGCTTAGAGTTGTCCTGTTGCCATTTAATTTTATCCATGTTTAATTTTCCCCCAAATGTGTAAATGCTTTGGTTCCTTACCCAGCTGGTCCCAATTTTTTCTCTGTTTTTTTTATTATTATATAAAGCTCCAGAATTTTAGTTGAATTTTTCCTTTGTGATCCTCTTATTTCACTTCCAAATATTTATTCATTTTTTTTCTTTTCATAATTTTATAAATTTGGGTTGCAATGACATCTCCAGCAGTTTTTTTTAATTATTCTTAGTATCATTCTTTCTATGCAGTCTTCTAAGTCCCCAGTTGAAAACTATGTTCCACATTGTCAGCTGGATTCTCATCTCACAAGGATGCTCCTGATCTAGCCCTTGAGTCGAGCTGTGTTTTTCCCAGTTCTTGCCTTGGGCCGCCTCTGCTTCTGTTCCCTTGGAAGAGCAGAACATCCACAGCCTTGAACCTTGACACCAGGTTTATCTGCTTCCTTTTAAAGGACAAGTTCAGCCCCTAAAGTGAGCCTGGATTACCTATTATGCTCAGAGCTCGAGTCCCTCTTATTCTAAGCCCCTACTTGGCTGCACAGGTGTGCTCCTGACCCAGTGTCCAGTAGGTTTGCATGGCAATCGGTACATTTTTACTTGATTTCTGATCTTCGCAAATGTTTCTTTTTATTTTCAGTGTGACTAAATATCTTTGTGTAAATGCTAGTGTGTACATCCAGACATATACACAGACATAGACACTCCCACTCCTGCCCCCCACGCACACATGCAACACAGTATCATTGTTCCAGATTTAGAGTTGAGTTTATATTAATTCACCCTAGTAACTCAAACTTAGTCCTTAGGCCGAGGTGTGCCCACAGAGCAAGGGGATGGTAAGATTAGGTTTACACTGTAGCAAGATGTTCTTGCAAAGTAGGGAGAGGAGCTGGTCTTTTGCAAAACTACTTCAGAAGCCCAGCAAGGAGACTTATAATGGGAAATGCAGATGGTGCACAGCCCCTTGGGCCTAGCTTTGTATTTCTGCCCCATCACCTACTTCCTACTGAACATGTGGCTTAGCCTCCCTGCGTTTCATTTCCTTTATCTGTAAATTGCAGCTAACAATACCATTGACTGGTAATGTTTGGGGAATAGGCTCAAATCCTGGAGCTTAACAGTACTGACCATATTGATTGACCAGTTCCTGTGCTAAGTACTTTGCATATATTATTTCAGTCAATGCTTATGAAAACCCTGTGAGGTAAGTTTCATTACCCAAAGTACAGATACAAAATCCAAGGCTTGAGAGAATTGAAATAGTTTACTTGCCCGAGGTTGAACAGTAAGTAAGCTATGCAATCAGCATGTGATGCTACCTCCATCTGCTTTTAATCAATAGGTAGATGAAAGCTCTTATTTCGCTATTCCTATTGGTAAGGCCAAGTCTGGAGGGATAAAGGGAAGAAGATAACTGTGGAATAGAGAGGACAGATATGGCAGGTGAGGAACAGGGAAGAGCCAAAGTTAACTCAGGGCATGGATTTAAAAAGATACAAGGGGTCTTAATTGCAAAGAGTGAGGTACGTCCACTTGTCTTCAACAGCTAATACCTGCCAAGTTGGTTTCAAGGCAGACAGAGATAGGTTTCGGTTAAGGAACCTCTGCTTCCCAACCCTGGGAGCTTGGAAAAGTTGTTTCATTTTCTGAGCCCCAAGTTCCACCTGTGTAAGGTAGGAATAACAGTCCATTCTCTGCAGACATGTTGAGAGGATAACAGGAAATAGAACCATCTCAGGCACAGAGCGGGAGTGCAGCAGGGATCAGGGTCAGGTCCAAGTCATTTCAGAGCTCCTTTCCCACCCACACTCTGCTTTCCACTGAGAATGAGGCAGTTGACCCAGGCCTCCAGGAACAGGTAGGACCTAAAACGCAGAGGGAAGAGGGAAGGTGTTTTAGTCTAGGAGAAGGCTGTAAACTCAGGAAAAGCTTTATTCATTTTTCATCAGTTTTTAACCCTTAAGTATTTTTCATACCTTGCTAATAAAGCCAAATTTGAAACCAACATAAAGAATGCAAAGGTGAAGGATAGGTCTTCTGTTTCTCCTTTTCTTTTCTTAGGCAACTCTTGTAATTAAACACAAATCTTGAATAATGCAAACCTATAATTCATGCAAATTGATCCCTAATGAGATGGAAACATGCCAGGTTTTAATTTGTTGAACTTGTGGGAGATAGCATAATGAGTTGGAAGGAACAGATGCAAAAATATGTCTCCTTTCATCTAAAATAAGCCCAACATTTCATTTCTCTGCTCAGTCTCATAAGCTTTTAGTGTCTCAATGTCTTCAATGCTGTTTCTATCTTTAAATTTTTTTTTTTGCTAAGGAGATGATCACTCACCTCAGGCACATTGATTCCCATTCATGGAAAATTTATGATTGTACCAGCGCCCCATACTTGACCAGAATCTTCAGTGACATTACATTCTAAGACATTTATGCCCCGCAAGAGAACTTGATCCACTAGTGGTATGTAACCAACAAATGCTCTACATGCAACTTTATCAGAGGCCTCAAGATTTTTTATAAATGGCTGGTAATTAGTTCTAAATACAGAAAAAAGGGTAAGACACTCCTAAACTCTGTTCTGGTGGTAATGCTGAGAATGGAAGCCAAAGAGATAAGCTTTTCAGGCAGAAAAACTGCATAAGCAAAACTATGGAAGCATGAATATGCATGACTTGTTCAGAATATAATGACTAGACTGGGATTGTTCTCTTCTTACACTGATTCTTTTTGTAGGTACACAAAATAGGAAGTTAAACACCTAGAATTACTCAATGTACTCCTTCCTCTGTTACAATCCTCCCAGTTGCCTGAGTCTGTCTACTTAACAAAGTAAATAATACTTCAATCTTTGAACAAAATAAGAAAGAAACTTATATGTCTGATGCTAGCTGTGCTGGGTAATTAATGAGTGTGTTGCCCCAACATAGGCTCCGCATTTGTGTGTAGTGTTTGCAACTTAATAGAGATGGACCTGGGGTCCCCCAAGGTAATTCACTGGGAGGACCAGTAGGACTCAGCATTTACTAGTACTCATGGCTAAGCTTGATTATGGTGAAAGAACACAAAGCAAAATCAGCAAAGTAAGAGTCCGAGGGGCAATGTCCAGAAGAAACCAGGTGCAAGCTTCAAGAGCCTTTTCCCAGTGGAGTCTCATAGGATATACGTAATTCCCACAGCAATGAGCAGTGAAACACATGTGAAATGTGTCTTCCAGGGTAGCTCATTAAGAACTCAATGTCCAAGGCTTTTATTGGGGGCTGGTCTTGCAGGCAATTTTCTTGGCACCCACCACACTACAGATTCCCAGAAGGAAAGCAGGAACTCAGCATAAACCACACAGTTTGTAAAAAGAGTTTACACAGAGCAAGCCACTCACATCAGTTCTGGGAATGGTAAGAACCCTCCCCGAAACCCAGGTTTTCCATCTTCCATCCATGAACGTTGTTTTTAGGACAGCAGCCTCAGGCCTGCTATGCTAAATCTTTTCACATGAGAAAGTACTCAATTATCATCCAAAGAAGAATGCAGAAAATCATGCTGGAGAGTACAACATAATCTGAATAGAAATACAGAAAAAATTATTTCTATATTAAGACAATGCAACCAGTCTTTATTATCAGGCTATGGAGGAACATGGCAGAGACAATATGAGAGAAACTCATGAGCAGTGTTGAGCAACACGGTCTTCCCTGACCTGGGTCTTGAAGGATGAAGAAGATGGATGGGAAGGCCACCTCTAGAGATGGAGCAAACAGCATGGGCACACCAGTGGTTCAGGGAATACACAGGATGACTGATTAGAATAAGTCCATTCATTCATGTGTTCATCCAGTCTGTATTCATGTTATTGCTGTTCACAAATTACCACAAATGTAGTGGCTTAAAGTAACACAGGCTTATTCCATTACAGTTCTGGAAGTCAGAAGTCTGAAATGAGTCTTATAAGGTCAAAACTGAGATGTCAGCAAGGCTGGTTACTTCTGTAGCCACTGAGGGGAGAATCTGCCTCCTTGCTTTTTTCAGTTTCTATTGCCCATCCCCATTCCTGAGATCAAGGAGGAGCATGTGGGAAGTAGAAAAGTTCCTCTTCAAAGTTTCCTTTCTTGTTAAAGAATAAATCCTTCTTGCTCTTTTGCTAAAACCTGTTAATCCCTATGCTATGTTGCTGTTAAACATGCTTACAGGCATGTAGTACGTTCTATGCCCTTGTACATTAACAGATTAAATGCTGGATATGCTCACAGGCATTTCCCAGCTCACAGCCTGTGCCCCTTCCTTATTTGGACTTTCCTTTTGTTCTCCATTGCTTTTCCTGTTTAGAAAAGTTTTAAGTTGTTAGCCAATCGTGTTTTAGTTTAGATTGTGAGGTCCGACTTCAACTAATAGAGATCAGACACAGCAGTAAGGACAATCTCAGATGCATAAGGGATAAATATGTCTGCCTTTTCTTTGTTTGTTGTACACTAATGGCAAAATGACTAGTGAGGTACCCTTCCTGCAGGAAGTAAAAATTGCCTTGCTGAGAGATCCTTTGTCTCAGTGCTAATTTTTCTTTGCAGCACCAAGCATCTATTTCCAACGAGGAGGATGACTCTTTCCTCATCACTACAACCTCTTGCTTCCAGCATCACACCTACTGCTACTCTTACCTCCCTCTTCTGAGGACCCATCTGATGACATTAGGACCACCCACATGATCCAGGATAATCTCCCCATCTCAAGCTTCTTAACTTAATTACAACTGCAAAATACCTTTTGCTGGGTAAGGTAACATTCTTGTTTTGGAGATTAGAACATGATCTTCGTAG
This sequence comes from Leontopithecus rosalia, assembly GCA_028533165.1. NCBI lineage: Eukaryota > Metazoa > Chordata > Mammalia > Primates > Cebidae > Leontopithecus > Leontopithecus rosalia. The sequence goes on from CM052663.1 coordinate 85,289,023, forward strand.
GGAGAGCGTTTTTCAGGCCACCACACAGTCATCCACCCATGCATTTATTAACTGAACAAATAGATATTAATCTGTTATTTGTCATGCACTGTATTAAGCAAAGGGAATTTTTTTAAAACCGTGTCACTTGATAAGTACGCCTGTGTGTGTTAAGAGCTTTGGTCAAGATTGTCCCTGGGTGTGGTAGGAGTATACTGGAGGCACGTAACCCAGTGCAGAGTTAAAAAAAAAATACCAGTCACATATGAAAAATAAGCAGGGGGTTTTCTTGGAGCAGTATAATGAGAGTAGAAGGGGAAGGGTCTTGAAAACTCAGCAGAGGGCTTCATACTTTACAGGAAAGAAATATTTGTTCCATGATAGTCCTAGCCTCAGAAGACAGGGACCAATTTTTCAACAATTCAGATATTACATATAAAAATATTATAGCTGTGGAATAGGATTAACTCTTTAGTCACTGAGGTTAATAGCCTGGGTCAAGCAAAGAGACTATTTTAAGATTAAACCAAAGAAAAATGGTCTCAGACATTCTGATGCCAAATTATGGAATACATTTATTTGGTCAATTTTTGAATCTATTTTTCATAGCAATGTAACCAACTCCTTAATTGTTAATGATGATCTAAGTTGAAAAAAATCAAAATATTCTCATATATATAAAATCTTATTGGCCATCAGAAATCCAATGTGTGATATAATCGTACAGATCAAAATGTTAAATCTAGAGTGTAAGACACTGCGTGTGCAAGTCCTTCCTTCAGGTTACAAACAAAAATCCCTTCAATATACACTTAGTGAGTGCTTAAGTGCTCAATGTATTGTATTAAGGTAAGATTCACATAACATGATCTCTAGAAGTCTACAGGAGGAGACACACACACACAATCACACAAAAATCTGACCTTAATCAAATGAAGCTCTTTATATGTAAAGTGCCATGGAGACATAGGATTAAGCATTTTAACTTTGATTGAAAGAAGGGAACAAAATCTTTGGGAGGCCGAAGTGGGCAGATCATGAGATCAGAAGATCGAGACCATCCTGGCCAACATGGTGAAACCCTGCCTCTACTAAAAATGCAAAAATTAGCTAGGTGTGGTGGCATGTGCCCATGAGTGCCTATAATCCCAGCTACTCCAGAGGCTGAGGCAGGAGAATCGTTTGAACCCATGAGGTGAAGATTGCAGTGAGCCGAGATCATGCCCATGCACTCCAGTCTGGGAAACAAGAGCAAATCTCCAACTCAAAAAAAAAATGATACAAATTCCACAGAGTGGAGAAATTTAAGTTACACCTTGAAGGGTGATGATGATGATAATCATGGTGTCCACATTTTGTATTCTTATGATTTCTTTTTTCTTGAGAGAAGAGACTTAAACTCATGAGGGAAACACAAGATGACACTGTTTAAAAGTGATCTAATTCTTGCTAATACAGAGGAAAAAAGCTTAGGTTTTAGACTCACATGGTCTAAGATTCAAACGCAGGCTCTTGCACCAATTATCTGTGTTTATTTGAATAACATATTCTGTGAGTCTCATTGTCCTCATTTACAAAATGAAAATGTTAATGAAACAACATTTTAGAAAGTTATTTTCCTCCAGCCCCTTAGCCATTTACTAACTGTGTAAACTTGGATGATTTATTCATCAGTTTCTTCAAATGCAAAATACAGAATATCTATACTCTTTACTTCACAGAAGTAAATAATGCATAAGTCATAAGGTAACAAAATAATGTATGCAAAAATCTCTAAATCATAAAATGCTAAACAAAAGTTAATATCTCCAATTTACATCACCTTTAAAGGGATACAACTGTAGTTATTTAGAGGTACATGGAATGGGAAACTAAAATAATCTCAGAAGGCTTCCTGTAGAAGGTAGGATATGAGTTGGTACTATTTTTGTGACTTTTGAAGCACTCGCTATAAAAAGTACAATTCAAGACCCTGTGACAGAGCAGCAGGCACTAATGTATCTCACACATCCCCACTGGGGATATAATCAATGTACTGGATTTCTACATCAGGATACTATCATTAAACATGGGTTTAATTTGCTTTTTATAATACAGTGAGCTTTACCGAAATAGAAAATTCTTTTATCCAGGAAGTTGATGGGGACACAGCTCATCCAGGAATCAGTTTCTAGTGTAAGTGATGGTCAAAGGCAACAGTAAGTACATTTAGGCAAGCAGCTGAAACGGCATTTTCAGGATTGTGCTGCTAGATGATGGTGGGTTCCATGGGAGTTAGAGGTAATTAGGGTGGCTACAGGCAGGAAGACATAGCTGACTCAAGGACAGTGTATTAGTCTGCTGTCATGCTTCTAATAAAGACATACCTGAGACTGGGTAATTCATGAAGAAAAAAAGAGGTTTAATGGACTCACAGTTTCACATGGCTTGGGAGGCCTCATAGTCATGGTGGAAAGCAAAGGAGGAGAAAAGGTATGTCTTACATGGCTACAGGCAAGAGAGCTTGTGCAGGGGAACCCCCCTTTAATGAAACCATCGGATCACATGAGACTTACTCACTATCACAAGAACAGCACGGGAAAAACCTGTCCCCATGGTTCACTGACCACCTACCAGGTGCCTCCCGCAAGACATGGGGATTATGAAAGCTGTGATTCAAGATGAGATTTGGATAAGGACACAGCCAAACCATATCAGACAGAGACTTAAGATTCTGGCCAAGGGAAACAAAGAATAAAAAAGAGGCAGGTAGTACCCTGAACATTGCCTGCAAAGCCTGCTCCGAGAAAGAGATGACTCTAACTCTTCTTCGAAAAAGGATCTTCTCAGCTGAAGATCCGAGAAGTCTCTGGCCATCACCTCACTGTGCCAAAAGGAGCACTGTGTAAACACCATCTCTATTTGCAAAACTGTAATCCAAAAAAAAAATCACCCTCATTCCATGCTGAATATGGACAACAATAGAAAAATATATTGGTCCCATGGAGTATGGCATGAGCAGAAAAGGTCAAGTTCATCCACAGTGTGCATCAGTGAAGATCTTCTATTGCAGAATCCATGGAAAAATCCCAGGATACCATTTCAAGTTGTCAAAAGGTACAAGGAGATATATCCCCCTGCCAAGAGGACCAGAAAACCATCAGGAGAATACAACTTGAGTCAACTAGTCACGATTGTGGGAGAAATGAATGAGATGAAGTCAGAAAACCAGAAAAAGCATATTAAAAAATCATACCAGAATCTAAAACAAATATTTTTAAACTGAATGTTAAAATGGATAGAGTCAAATAAATAATATGGATAACAGGCTTGCAAAACCAAAAAAAAAAAATGGAGAGATTAAACCACAAGTATCCAAATTAGTATTTTAAAACAAAGCTATAATGATAGACTTCAAGGAAATTAAAAATATAAAAACAGTAACCTAATTAGAAAATATGAATTCAAATATTTGTATAATAAAAAATTACTAAAGTAATACTAGAAAACACAGATAACTTGAATGAGACAGTAACCAGAAACATACTGGAATGAAAATAGTTACATAAATGCTCTGAAAAAGTGCTCAGCCAAGACAGTTTATAAGTGAAGTTTTGAAATTTCCTATTCTTTGTAAGCTATGCAAGAACACAGAAATGCCCTCAGTTATACAAACCCAGTATATAATCTTGGGTCCAAATCCTGATGAAGATAGAATAAAGAAATTATTCAAGTCTCACTTTGAAACATTGCTATAAAATTCATATTACAGGCAAATAAAATCCAGTAGTAAATTAAACTAATAAAGTATTTCAGAATGAAAGGATGGATTCTTAGCTGAAAAACATTAATATGTCTGTCATCATTGAAGAGACACAGACTGTCTGCCCTTAATAATGCTGTGTTCTCTTTAGAGTAAAATTCAACCTACCATCTATTATAACCATCTGCATTTCCTCAACTTGAATTCCGTCTCAACTAACTCCATAGGATTCTCGCCCTCAGTATCTCAGTGAAACGTGTCCTCCACTGTGGAAGAACCAGGAGTCAGCTTTCAGTAGTCACACTCAGTTTCTCATCAGTTGACACTGGTGAATATTAACATTTCATCCTTCTTTTAAAAAAATTATTATGTATTTATTTATTTGGAGACACAGTGTTGCTCTATCGCCCAGGCTGGAGTGCAGTGGCAAGAACACAGCTCGTGGTAGCCTCAACCTCCTGGGCTCAAGCGATCCTCTCACCTTAGCCTCCTGTGTAGCTAGAACTATGGATCCACACCACCACACCCAACTAATTTTTTTAATTTTTTTGTTTGTTTGTTTGCTGAGATGGGTACTCACTTTGTTGCCCAAGCTGGTCTCGAACTCCTGGGCTCAAGCAATCCTCCTGTCTCAGTCTCCCAAAGTGCTGGGATTACAAGCATGAGCCTCCCTGCCTGGCCATTTTATACTTCTTGAATTTCTTTTCTACGTGTTGTTTCTAGGATACCATACTGTCTTGGTACTTCCTCCTGCCCTTCTGGTTATTCATTTGCTTATTCCTCTTTCTCATTTAAGTGCTGGGACCCCAGGTTCATGCCAGAGACCTCTTCTCTATACACTTGCTATGTGATATTAGCCAGTGCTATGGCTTTATAGGCCATTGCCCTGCTATCCCCTTCCACATACGTATTGCTAACTTGCAAGCTCCAGTTTCCTCCGGTGAACATCTATTTAGATGTCCGATAGTCAAAATAACTTCAAAGGTCCAAAGTACAGCTCCTTATTCTTCCGTCCCTTGCCTGGCCTCTGCAAAGGTTTACCAACTCAGTCACTGGCACCATCAATCTGCTTCAGCCAAACCTTCGCGCCCCCCTTTATGACCCAAGCACAGTCTGTCAGCACATGTTGCCAGCTCTATTTTCAAAATTCATCCCCAAATTTGGCACTCACTTCTCACCATGTTGACCACAATCACCCTCCTAGAGAGACGCTCGAATCTGCGGGCTGGGGGCATGTGAACTTTCTCAGAATGTACATAAGAACCTGCCTGTTATTCCATAGTTATTTCTACTTCCTTCCACTCCTACACTAGAATTAAATGCCTTCAAATAAATGGCATAGCTACAGAGTCACCCCCACCCCCAAGCAAAGGCATTGTGTTCAGAAAGATTATTTCATTCTGAAGTGTTTCCATTTATTTAGAACCAATCTCAAACCTGAGTAATTGTCTCTCCTGACCCTTTGCCTAAAACTTTGGCCACAATTCTACACGTCACCATCACAGGCTGTATCTCTTCTGGTTTTCTGAGACTCCCCTTCCACCAGTGAGAAACTTGCTTCTATAATGTTAGTGGATGTTCACGTCCCTCCTCTATCCCTCCATAGCTCCCTCCCCAAGTTGATTACAGCCATCTGTGAAAAAGGAACTTAGCAAGACTGAGGGGTGTGCATGTGTGTGCGTGTGTGTAAGAGAGACAGAGAGAAAGAGAGGGAGAGAGAACCAAGCATATGTCAAGATAAGAGAAGGCACCCTGAAATAAAGCATATTTGTTCAGAAAGAAACCACTTCTTGATCAGCTACTTGGAGTAAACACTGAGACACTAAAGTCCTGAGTGCGCAGGAGTTGAAGACACAGAAAGCTAAAATGCTTAGTCCTAGAAAAGAACAGAGCATATGGAGCTTATGCTGTGTTGAGAAGAGAGGGGAGGAGGAGAGGTTGCTGAGAAGTATGACTGACTAGCAGGTGGACCTTTTAAGGGCAGGAGTCTAGATCCAATTTGAATATGATTACAATTGTGTTCATGTTAACAACCTCACTCCTTCTTCCCAAATTCTCAGGATTCTTGACTACACACATCAGTATTGTGCAATTGAGCATGATGGGTGTGCGCGTGGCAACTGAGAGAAGAGACTGAGTTCCACATATGGACCAACACAAGACAAAACAGGGCAGGCAGTGGCACAAACCAAACTAAGCCAAAACAAGAGCCTAGAGTGAAGGATGAGAATGAAAATATGGGTCTCCTCACCCACCTCATCATTGGAAGTGTCCAGAATTTTATGTACCGAGCTTTCAGAGTATGCAGAACAGAGTTGATGCCCACATTTTCTGGGTCATAGGGACAGGGAGACCCCACTTGCTAGGTGGGCTATTCATACTTATCACCCTCCAGTAATAACTCAAAAATTTACAAGTAAACACAGCACCTAAAGATCCGTGGTGGTGTTATTAAATAGGAAGGATGGAGGAGGAAACACTAGACCCTCTTACCTGATAAGAAGATCTTGGTAGCTTTGATGGTTCAGTAAAAGATATTTGCTAACTCGAAGACATGGCCTTAATAAGTGCTGGTAGATATTCAAAGTAAAAAAAAAAATACACAAACAGAACTAATCTGTGGTTTATCAAAGGTATAAACAGATGCTAAGTAAATGTGCTTAAAGGCAGATTTGCTTGCTTACAGCTTTCCCACGCATTCACGCACACATTCCCATGAAAGCTGAGCCCACAAACACATACAAAGGCACATCTCCTGCCACTTGTACACCTTATCCCATTACCATCCAGCCTGGCTCTATTCTTTCACAGTCAAACACTATCAAGAGTCACCACACTGGCTCCTAAATTTCCATCCCTGCCCCAGCATAGTCCATAAGGGAGGTGCTCCTCATTCGTCATAAAGTGATCAAAATAATTTTTAAAAGAAAATTAAATGGCAAAAGTCTACATTTATTGAAGTGAGGGAATTGAGAGAACATGTATCACAGGGGTCACAAATACAGTGGGCTCAGGAGCCAGGTGACCTGCACCCAAATCTCAGCTCCACCACTTCTGAGCCACGTGATCTTGGTGAAGTTGCATAACTCCTCTCAGCCTCAGTTTACTCATCTGCAAAACACAGATTACACTAGTGATATTACCACATCATTTTGTTTTGAGGATTAAATAAAGTCAATATTAGCAAAGCACTTAGAACAGTGCCTGGCACATCATAAGTGCTACCTAAGTGTTTGTTAAACAAATAAAATTTCATTTAATCTTAGATGATGTTCCAACTGTTTCCCTGGTGTTTTTAATCTCTCATGAAATGCTCGTTTTAGTAAGTTACATGTTTTTGTTGATTCGCTTTCATATTCTTATTTCACAGAATAAGTTGGTGCCCGACCATATGCCAGTCTCGTGCTCTCCACATCTATTTTTTCAATTCTTGCTGAAGTCTCCAAGTTTGGGAAATACTACTTAGTTCCTACATTTTATAAACAGAGAAACCAATGTCCATAGAAATTAGACGCCTTACCGTGATCTAATGATCACACAGAAGCTGGTTCCCACCTGCCAGGACGTCCCTCTCTTCCCGGTACTTTTCCATTCATTCAGCATCTTCCAACTCCACTGGCCTTGTTTCTCTTCCTCTGCTACTCCAAGCTCATCACCAATTTGGACTCTCCTTTCTATTTAGGAGAGTCAGCCACTACCCATACATCTTTCTGCTAACACACAGCCAGTTTTTATGTTGAGTTTCTCATGAGAAAATCTGTTTTTCAGTAAATGTTTGTTTTTGTTTTGTTTTGTGGGGGTTTTCTGAGACAGAATCTTGCTCTGACACCCAGGCTGGAGTGCAGTGGTGCTATCTTGGCTCACTGCAACCTCTGCCTTCTAGATTCAAGCGATTCTCCTGCCTCAGCCTCCTGAGTAGCTGGGATTACAGGCATGCGTCACCACACCTGGCTAATTTTTGTATTTCTAGTAGGGACAGGGTTTCACCATGTTGGCCAGGCTGATCTCGAACACCTGACCTTGTGATCTGCCCACCTTGGCCTGAATGGTTGTTAATGGATGCACATGGGATTAAAATTGCAAGGATTATGATATCATGAGAGCTTTGCCTGATTCATACATTAGGGTGACAATCTAGGAGCTGATTGGCTCGATGTGTTGCAGCACACTTGTAGATTTCTGAGCATCGGTTGACTGATTTTGCCAAAGAAGAAACTGGTGAAAAAGTGGAATTAATTTTGCTTAAACTCCTAACGTTTGTACCCTCTGCAGTTCGTAAAAAGCCGTTAGAAATAAATAAATGCTTTCTATGAACATCAACTGTTTCAACGTATGTTAACTACACAATCAAATTTGAAATTTAAAATTTATTACAAATTTTAGTGAAAAGTTCTTTTTCCAAGGAGGAAGTAGATGGAGTTGTAAGAGAAGCACTTTACAACCTGCCAAGATATAAAACATGACTCTTATTTTCTTCCCCTGCCCCACAAAATTGGTGAAACTAAATATCAATAGATACATGCTAAGAAATATCCCCAGTTCTTAAGTCTTAACCCAGCTGAGAGTCTCTGCAGTCTATACCACTGTTCCCTGTGACACTGGATACATTATAGCCAGTCCAAGATGGAAACAACAGTAACTAATCTCTACTAGTGAACTGAAAATAGTTTCATAGATTTTATTAACTTTAGAATGGTGACACAATCTAGGGTACGTATGGTAACCAATGTAAGTCTTAAATAAGAATTCTGGTATTTTAGGTTTGAGGGTTTTTTTTAGAAGGGTTACATTTTTTGATAATGCTGCCTGAAGACCTATTTTTATACAAGTACAAACCCTGGGATATCCAAAAGTCCCTAAGCAGGAGGAAAAGTACATTCCTGGTTTTATTCCACAAGATGGAGCCAGCTGCAGATCTGTAATCTTGGATCTGCAGTCAAAAATCTGTTTCACTTGTACAACAGTAAGCTGATCCCATCGTTCTTATTTTTAGTGACAAACAGTGGGTTATAGCAATAAAGTGTTTTACTTCATTCATCAGTCTGAAGAGCTTTTTTTTAAAAATGCACAGCAGTAACCCATGTTTTCAAAGAACTGTCAAGAATGTCACCGAGTGGGGACTTGTGGCATGGATTCTGACAAGATGGGCAACAGGAGAACAGAGGGCAGGAGCACTGCCATGCTCTCACATGAGTTCAGCAGACCAACAGGCACAGTCCAACATCAGCACACAGGGTTCCTGAAACCTGCTCTTCCAGCAACATGTTTGGCGTGATTAAAGGAGAGGAGACTAAAACTCTGGGGATATGTATCACTTAGATCCCTGGGCTACCTGAAAAATAAAGAAAATGCTTTTTTATGCAAAAATTCCATGAATCATGGAGAGAAATTGGAAATGACTAGTAAAGGGAACACTCTCTTCTGATGGCCCCTACCCGTCAAGGTTCACTTCCTTCTCAGGTCCACCAAAAACTTGGAAACAGCCAGTTTATACTGGTCTTTTCCTCTCCTCTGAAATTCTATAGCACAACCTACATTCATGCTATTAAATTGGTTTATAATACAAGCTACTTTATCAGCCACTGGAAGGTTTATTCATTAGACAACTATGATCTGCTCTCCCTCTACGATGCACCATGTCCCAGGGTGTTGGAAAATATTACCTGCTGCAACCCTCATATAACAACTATGTCCACAGGATGTCAATCTCCTACTTCTCCCTGTGTAAACCACTAAGTAGAACCTTCTAGACTCTCACCTAATCTGTACAAGTACCTGTCCACCTGCAATGCTAAACCCTTTCTTATGTTCAGATTTAAGCAGTAACAGCAATGCTCATGATTAAATCACCTGAGAAGATATACCTCAACTTTATGTCAAGTCTCCATTAGCCTCTTGGACCTAAACCTCAGCCCCTTCTCCAGTCCAGAAGCTTGGGGTGGTGTCCAGTTCCAAACAGAAATGGATGAATGTAATCATCACCATGATTTAAAAGACCCCATATTCACTACAAAGTACATTTGTTAAGTAACAATGAATTATTTCACAAGGTAACTCATCAAAAATGCTTGCAGTCTGAGGGTATGGCCTTGCAGTCAGATCAATTATGTTCAAGTCTGAATTTTTCACAGTCTTGCTTTACAGATTTGGGCAGTCACTTCACCTTTTTGAACTTCAGTTTCCTCATCTGTGATATGTAGATAATAGCAACCCACATCTGCCACCCTGGGGTCTGTCCGCAGAAGCGTTCTTCAGCCCTCTCTTCTCTGTTGCTCTTTTCCAAATGTAGTACCCTTGTTTCCCATTTATTTGCTTGTTTACTAAGAAGTGTTCCACACAGAGGATATACTCAATCATGTAGACAAGATGACCATCCTGGGATGCCAATCAGCATCTTACCTATCCTGGTGCTTTCTCAGAGTAGCCATGGTGGCAGAGATAGAGGTCATGTGCCCATTCAGAACAAGGGACCTGGGCTCAGCAAGACTGCTCTGGACACCACACTATTATGGATCCTGTGTGCCAGCAACACAAGCTACAGCTGAGTGGCCAGTGTGGCTGCTCTCCTAGAAGCAGGCTGATAACACTGGATCCAGTTCATGATGGAGGGTGCAATGATTGACATTCTGGCTAGGGCTTTGCCATTCCTGCACATCACGCATCTGCTGGTACTCCCATCTGCAGACTTACAGAATTATTTGTTCATTCCCATGGTATAACATGCTTTGGTTAAGAGTTTACTTTATCACAGGAGTACAAAAATGGGCTCACAATCTAAGATACATATGGTGATGAATTCATTGTGTTCACTGGTCTGCCACCTATACCAGCTACATCCAGAAGTAGTAGCCAGTTAGCTGTGACTACTGAAGGGATATCCTACTGAGGCCTGAGAGATGGTATTAACTAGCAGAAAACTTTTCAACGTTGGGACCCTGTACTACACTATGTAATACATTTCCAACTAATGACAAAAATATGGCGTCCTTTCTTCCAAAGCCAGATACACAGGGATTTGAGTAGGAGTACCTCTGTCGCTATATCACGTAACGATCCACTGGCAAGATATTTGCTTCCTATCTTGAAACCATGGGTGTTACTGAGTTATCAGTTTTAGTTCCCAAGAGAAGAATTCTTCCAATAGGGGACACAGAAATGGTCTAATTAAACTGAATTTAAAACAACCACATGGCTATTTTCTACATATCAAAAAAATAACAGGCAGACACAGGGTTTCCATCATGGCTAGAATGATGAATTCAAATTTCAAGAGGAAATTGCTGGCTGCTACAGAGTAGGTCAGGAAGAATGATGAGTGGAATCTAAGGGATTTAATAGGGTACTTTTTAATATATCTATGTCCAACAATAAGTATCAATACGGGATTACAGCAATCTGCCAAAGATCAAGACAACTAAGGATACAGATACTTCAGGAATAAAGATTTAGCTACACCAGTGTAAAAAATGCCAACCAAATGAAAGGCCAGTGGAGGACAAAAGTGACATGGAGTGGAAGAAAAGGGAAGGGAGGAGCCAATATCAACTGTGGCTTCATTACCACCCTGTACATGGGAACTGTAGAGCTATGTGTATTTTTGGCATCAGCAAATGACTTTTTTTCTTTTTTCTTCTGTTCTCTTCCACTATTGGAATGAAGTTTCATTGATGCTTTACCTTATAATTTCATTCACAAACCATGAAACTCTAAGGAAAGAACCACTTATCACTTAGAGATCCTGAAGTTGAGCTCAATATCATTAATCTATGACCCTTGGTGATTCCCCTCATTGGCCAAGTGGCAGGCATATCTTCATTTACATCATGTAATCTTGCCTCATGTTAGATAGCACATGCAGGTGTTTAGGAGAGTTATATATGGTGGAAGTAATAGAATGCCAAAAACAGATGGTCTGTGCCTCCCTTGGATCTGTTTTCTCCTAAATCTGTTCCTCACTCTCCCCTGTCCTGACCGTATGAAAGGGGCTGACCTGAGAAGGCAGATTTTTCCATTGTATTCACCGAAAGAGAAGCACTGGGTAGAGACTAGAGGACTGAAGGAAGGGAATATTCAGAAAAGGATATTCCTTTTCTCAGGCACTGTTTCCATAGCAACTTCATATCTTCCATGGCTTCGTCTTCTACCAGATGGGTCCATGGTGATTTCCACTTGTGTCAAGGAATGCTAGTCCCAGGGATCCAGAAACAGTATCTCCCCATTTCTCTCCAGAGCCATGAAGGTAGTTCTGGTGCTATTAAATCTGGGATGGCTCAATATTCCCTACTGATTTATTGGCTTTTCTAAGAACCCCTGTAACAAATTCCCTGCCTTAAATTTCCTCTTTTAAATATTCAGAATGGAGGGGAGAGAAGATGGCACTGTAGGACCAACTCAGGATTGCAGCTCCCAGTGAAACCACAGATGGTGAGTGGATGCCACATTTCCAGAATGGTCTTTATGGCCACAGACCAGGAGATTCCACAGGCTGCCAGCACAGCTGTTTGGGCCGGTGCAGCTGTTTGGGCCGGGGCCGCAGTGCAGTGGCACTCCATACAAAATACACTGGTCTGGTTGCCCTGTTAAATCAGCAATTGGAGATTTCAGAAGGCAGATTAGCACATTCATCTGATTAAATGGAACTTAAACAGAAAGCCAGGCCAGGAGATTCCCGGGCAGCAACGTGGTTCCAGCTGGCACAGTGGTTCACTGCATGGGAAATCACACCGATCCCAGCACCCTTTCAGCAGACTACTGGAACACCTGGGAGAGAGTCAACTGTTCAAATTAAAAAAAAAAAAGGGCTCTGAGGCAGGGAGCCAGGTGATCAGGCTCGGCGGGTCCCACCCCCACAAAAACAAACAAAACAGCAATTGGAAACCCTTGGGGTTGAGAGTTTCATGGCAAGCCCAGCTGAATCCAGGACGGTGCAGCTCAGAGTGGGAGGGGTATCCGCCATTACCAAGGCACTCAACCCCTACAGAGGTACACTGCCATTGCTGACGCAGCCTGCCATTGCCAAGGCAACCCGCTGTAACAGAGAGAGTCCGCCACTACAGAGGCAGGCCATCATCACCACAGCAGCTCTAACCACACCCACATAAACAGGACTACAGGGAATTACACAGGGCAGCAGGGCGGAGCCCACAGCAACAGGGCGGAGTCCGTGGCCACTCAGCATAGCCACTACAGGCAGGCAGTGATTAGACTGCCTCCTTACTGGGCAGGACAGTGCAAAGGATACTCATAAATAAAGCCCTAACTCCCCGGGACAGAGCACCTGAGGAAAAAAAAGGGGCTTTATGAGTTCTGCTGCAGCAGACTTAAACGTACCTGCCTAGCAGCCCTGAATGAACAACGCAGCTCACAGCTCAGCACTTGAGCTCCTATAAAGTCTCCTCAAGTATAAAGTACAGACAATCTCCTCAAGCAGCTCCCTGACCCCCATATATCCAAAGAGTCACCTCACAAAGGACTGATCAGACTGACATTTGGCAGGCATCATTCAGGGACAAAGATAGCAGAAGAAGAAACAGGTAGCAACTCTCACAGTTCCGCAGCTGCTACAGGTGTACCCCAGGCAAGCAGGGCCTGGAGTGAACCTCAGTAGTACAACAGCAGAGGAGCCAGACTGTTAGAAGGAAAACTAAGAAACAGAAATACTTCATCATCAACAATCTGGACGTCCACTCAGAGACCCAATCGGAAAATCAGCAACTACTCAGACGACAAGTGGATAAATCCACAAAGATGGGAAGAAACCAGCGCAAAAAGGAGGAAAACACCCGAAACCAGAACACCTCACCTCCTACAAGGGACCACAACTCCTCACCAGCAAGGGAACAAAGCTGGACAGAGAAATGAGTGTGATAAAATGACAGAATCAGACTTCAGAAGGTGGGTAATGAGAAACTTCTGTGAGCTAAAAGAACATGTTCTAACTCAACACAAAGAAACTAAGAACGTTAAAAAAAGATTCGAGGAAATTATAACAAGAATGGACAACTTAGAGAGGAATATGAGTGAATTGAAGGAGCTGAAAAACACAACATGAGAACTTCGCAAAGCATGCACAAGTTTCAGCAGCCGAGTTGACCAAGCAGAAGAAAGGATATCAGAAGTCGAAGATCAACTCAATGAAACAAAACAAGAAGCCAAGATTAGAGAAAAAAGCATGAAAAGAAATGAACAAAGTCTCAAAGAAATGTGGGACTATGTGAAGAGACCTAATCTACGTTTGATAGGTGTACCTGAATGTGACGAAGAGAATGAATCCAAGCTGGAAAATACTCTTCAGGATATTATTCAGGAAAATTTCCCCAACCTAGCAAGGCAGCCCAATATTCAAGTCCAGGAAATACAGAGAACACCACAAAGATACTCTGCAAGAAGAGCAACCCCAAGGCACATAATTGTCAGATTCACCTGGGTTGAAATGAAGGAGAAAATGCTAAGGGCAGCCAGAGAGAAAGGTGGGGTCACCCACAAAGGGAAGCCCATCAGACTCACAGCAGATCTCTCAGCAGAAACCCTACAAGCCAGAGAGAGTGGGGGCCAATATTCAACATCCTTAAACAAAAGAACTTTC
>CM052663.1:85303828-85344669 GCA_028533165.1 Leontopithecus rosalia
GAGACAACAGATGCTGGAGGGGATGTGGAGAAATAGGAACACTTTTACACTGCTGGTGGGAGTGTAAATTAGTTCAACCATTGTGGAAGACAGTGTGGCAATTCCTCAAAGACCTAGAAATAGAAATTCCATTTGACCCCACAATCCCATTACTGGGCCTATATCCGAAGGACTATGAATCATCCTACTATAAGGACACATGCACACAAATGTTCATTGCAGCACTGTTTACAATAGCAAAGACCTGGAACCAACCCAAATGCCCATCGATCATAGACTGGACTGGAAAAATGTGGCACATATACACCATGGAATATTATGCAGCAATCAAAAACGATGAGTTCGTGTCCTTTGTAGGGACATGGATGAATCTGGAGAACATCATTCTCAGCAAACTGACACAAGAACAGAAAATGAAATACCATATATTCTCACTCATAGGTGGGTGATGAACAATGAGAACACATGGACACAGGGAGGGGAGCACTACATACTGGGGTCTATTGAGGGGAATAGGGGAGGGACAGTGGGGCAGGAGCTGGGGAGGGATAGCATGGGGAGAAATGCCAGATGTGGGTGAAGGGGAGGAAGACAGCAAATCACACTGCCACATGTGTACCTATGCAACTATCTTGCATGTTCTGCACATGAACCCCAAAACCTAAAATGCAATTAAAAAATACTCAGAATGGTGTCCTGGTTTTATCCTAACTGAGGGACTATACTTCTGGGCTGTCGTAAAACTATAAATTAATATATGAATGTACCTAGCACAGTTCCAGGTATCAAGTCAACAATCAATAAATGGTAATTTTCTGAGTACATTGCTTAGTACATAGTGAAGACCAGACTGCATGGAAATCTGGTTCTATCACTTAGTAGACATGTGACCACCTTGAGCAAGCTATTTAAAAGTTCTGTGCCTCATTTTCCCAATCTTCAGAGTCAGGATAACAATCATAACTACTCAAAGTGTTGCTGCAAGTATTCCTTACATTCATGGAAAGTACTTAGAATAGTCCCACCTATAAATAGGCACAACACATATGGGTCATTTTCATGAGATTATCGTTTTTGTAAAAAAGTCCGTTGATAACTTTCCAACAAAGAAAATGGGAAATAAAAGTTTTTGAGAACCTAGTTTGTGCATGACTCCAACAACAAAGCACATATCTTTTAAATTAGCTCAAGAGATGAGAGACATTACCTGGGTAAACTAAGAGTCTCAAAACTGGACTCTCTTATGCCCTATGGAAACTAACAGCAAAAGTGTGTGTGTGTGTGTGTGTGTGTGTGTGTGTGTGTGTGTGTCTTCAGAATTGGCCAGTATCAGCTACAGACATATGCCCACTGCTTTTGTCCTGGCTGAACTGGTTCTACACCCCTGGTGGAGTGAGCACTAGATGTGGAGTCAGGAGTCTGGTTATGGTTTCATTACGGATTTGGCATCTAGTTATGGTCACATCAGTAGCATTTATGTGATTGAGAGCAAGTTACAAACACTCTGAATTTACTTCCATTTATCTATAAATAGGGAATAATATCTGCTTTCATAATTGATCATACAGATGAAATGGAATTTCACCTATTATAAGATCACTGCAAATTATGAAAAGATTTCAGGTCTTCTCCAATAAGCAGCAGAAGTGGAGTATCAGAAAAAAAAACAGAAAACAGCTCTACCTTTATAAACATTCCAAATAACCCCATGGTTTGGGTTCCATTACTATGTCATTTTTTTCAGGCAGAAAACAGGTTTACAGAGAACATCAGTACTCGATCTGAACCCAAGGTGTCTGCAGTGAGAGTTCTGGTTAGTAGCCATGACCCTGCCTCCCACCTCTACCTAGGTGGAGTGTGAGGCTGTATATGCAGGTCAGGGGCCTGCATGAGGCAGGAATGTCATCCAGGTGGATTGAGAACCATCTCAAAGGCAGCTCGGTGAAGGAGTGGGGGGCCAGGGAAATAGAAAAGCCTATGGAATGCTTTAGAGAATCATTCACAATAACTTCTCAGCCCACAGAAGAGTTTTCAACAACACAACTCCTGAGTGAAATTTGATTCGTTGATAAGAATAGTGAAAGGCAGTAAGTAAGCAGACAAAGACATTTGCAGATATGCACAGAGAAGACCCTAGAAAGTAATAGTAAGACCTGATGGCTGTGGGGAGCATATACAAAACCTAAGCTCTGATATTGGAGAGTCAGGCCTTTGGACAGGCCCCATGTCACATCAGGCCCCATAATTGTGTGCTAAGAGGTGGCCTGAGGCAGGTTCATTCACCTCTGCATGCATAGGTTCTTCATCTGTAATATGAGGACATTACCTGTCTTGTCTATGCCAGACCTTTAGTCATAACTGGTTCATTATATGCAGCTGTTTGCAAAATATTTTCAAATATATCATCCCAGTTGAACCTTAAACCAATCTGACCCCAGTCGAACCTTAAAGCAATCTGGCATTATTGATAAAACTGATGGTCACTGAAAACGTGCAATGGACTAGACATGATAGTAAACACTTGACCTATGTTTGTGTGTGTGTGTGTGTGTGTGTGTGTGTGTGACAGAGTCTAGTTCTGTTGCCCAGGCCAGAGTGCAGTGGCACGATCTCAGCTCACTGCAACCTCTGCCTCCCAGGTTCAAGCAATTCTGCTGCCTCAGCCTCTTGAGTAGCTGGAACTACAGGCACCTTCAACACACCCAGCTAATTTTTTATTTTCGGAAGAAACAGTTTCACTGTGTTGGCCAGGCTGGTCTCGAACTCCTGACCTCATGATCTACCTGCCTCGGCCTCCCAAAGTGCCGGGATCACAAGCATGAGCCACTGCACCCTGCCTGACCTACATTTCTAATTTCATCCTTAAAACAACTCCATTTTACAGATGAGGAAGCTGTGGCAATGAGAGATTACAGTCACCTGTTCAAGGCCTCCTATCTAGGATTGGTGGCATGGATCCCAACGCAGACAGTCAGCTTCCAGAGGGCCCTGAGGGGTGCACAAGGCAGATATGAAACTCCAAGCCACCGATGAGAGTGGCCGTAGCACTCAGATGACTGATTGAGAAATGACTTTGAAAAGTATTGGGTGGTTGGCAAAGGGATCCCTTCCTTGCAAATCCAGACCTCATTGCCAGTGGCAAACGTCACACTTAAGTGCCAAAGTTTTCTCTCCAGCACCCGGACAGATTGCAGCCCTTCTGGTGCGCCTGCAGTTGGCTGACTCGCCTGACAAGTGCCATGCCAGAGCCGGCTTCTGAAGAGCAGGAAGAGCCCTCCCCAGCCCTGACCGCACTGACCAAATGGCAGATTTTCAGGCCTCTGCTTAATCACTTGCATTTCAAGCAGAGTCAGGCCTGCTCCTCTCTGAATACTTTATATTAGTTAAGACAAGAAAGCTGCCTATTGTTTAATTTATACTTGAGTTTTCAGCTTTTAACCCCTTATCATCGCCTGAAGATGGAGCTGGAATTTTAGAAGAGTCTAGGGCTGGATTTAGAAAGGAACTGGAGTCAAGCAGTACCTGCTTTATGGCACTATTATGTCATGTGTTAAGTCAAGGGAAGTGGGTGAGTGATACCAACACTTCGGCGGCTCAGGGGACCAAGGGATGACACGGCCAACCTCAAGAGAACCAGAGAGCTTCTTCTTATTTAGAGGTTTCCTTGATCCAATGGTGTCAGTCCGGCTTCTAAATACAAGGCAGAAAGAAAGTAGAGAGTCACACCCACTCCAGGGCCAAACCTCCTTTTTAGTTCTGCTGCTCCTGTTCCTGCACATGGTGTTAAGGAGTCACCCCAGCCCGTGCGAAGCCCTCTTCCATATGCACTGCTTCCTTGATGCCCTCACCATTCTGGACCAGCAGCACAGGCACGGGTGGTTCATCTAAAAAGGATGGCCTCCTCTCTGATGCTAGTCTGGCCACTAGCCCTGCACCTCTGAGACAATCAGTTCATATTCACAAACAGTCTGTGTTCTCAGAGCAAACTCTTTGGGCCAGATTAGACTTTCCTTCCAGAACCTTGTACCACATCAGAACCCTGCCCCTCAATGTAAGAACAGCTCAGATAGTGGTTCTGAAACCACATTAGGATTTCCAGGCCTGTTTCGTTGCTATTTCTAATATTAATGCTACTTCCTTTAAAAGGCTAAATGGGGACAAATGTTCCAATGAACAAAAACCTGATATTACCCATCCGTGCAGGACAAACAGGTTCTACGTCACCAAAGCTATGAATAATATCAAGTCAAAGCAAATACTGTACTTGTTTCTAAATAGCCTCAACAAGTGGCCGAAATGCTGTGAATATAAATCATAATTTTATACCATGTCTGCTTTCTTTCTTGCATCCTAAAGGACAACACAACACAGAGAATAGCACTTAAATCCCATGGTGGGGAGGAGAATGGAGAGGGTCCTAATGAATGATGTTACATTTGAGGCAGGTCTTAAAGGCTGATAGGATTGTAATCTCCCTTGGAGAAAAGGGAAGGGGGAATCTGCATGGTGGGAAGAGCTTGGGGAGGGATGGGGAGTTGACCATGGCAATGGCTATTGCTGGGGTGATGAGCCTGTGATGGGGGAAGCCAAGGACTGATGAGCAGAGAGGGAGGTGGGATGGAAAAAGGGTTCACTGGGGCCCAAAATGCTCTCAAGGAAGTTTAAATTTGACTCCCAAGAGAATATAGATCCCTGCAGGAGATTGCAGCGCAGAAGTGGCCCAGTTAGACCTGGATTTGAAGCAAATGCCTGCAGCTCTTTGTGCATTTCATTAGGAGAAAAGGAACTGGAGGCAGCCAACACAGTGAGGAAGCTGCTGAGAGGGTCCAGATAAGAAGGGCCTGTATCAGGACAGCAGCGGGAGGGAAACAGACAAGAGAAGAGGCATGGCAGAGAAAATCAACAGAACTCAATGTTCACCAACTGGGCAATAAGAAGCCCTTGTCATCTGCCCCTTCTGAATCAGGAGACAGGCTGGAGCCTGTCTGTGTTGTGCTGCGTTGATGATGTCAATTAGAATGAGCATTTTCACAATGTGCTTAAATGAAAATTTCAGGGCTGGAGGCCCAATTAGGAGTGAATATCGTTAAAAGCTCAGCACAAGAGGCTCCAGCTTGGTTCTCTGGGAGGTTTTTAGTGGCATCACCAGTGCTGGTGAAGGGGAGAGACATGGGGTCTTTCAATGATCGATGTCATGGGTGTAGCATGATTTCTGGAGGAGTTCTAGAGGGCAAAGATCTGGAGCAAAGCACACTCCACCACAGCAGCGCAGATCTGAAGATTTCGCCCGATTCAACATTCCTCTTGCACCTGTTTCTGGCAAAAATAATTATAATGAATTTTAGGGTCATCTTTTGGGTCCCCTCAAAATAGAATCCGCGTATTTGCACTGCCATTTCCATTTCATAGGATCCAAAAAGCACACTCATCTCAAATGGGAAGAGTCAGATAATGAGCAGAGGTCCCAGTTGGGGCTCTAAAGCTATCCTCATGTGTGTTAGTCTATGACACTCAAAAGAAATCCACCAATGCTGTGACAGCCATGTGTCAGTCCACTCTCACTGAAGCTTGGGTCTTCCGTGAGACTTAGGCTTTAGAAATTTACACGGTAAATGTGAAATGAAGCTAATGGTCTTCAATACTGTTTTCAGTAATAGTAACAGGGGTTGGTATTTACTGAGCACTCACCAGTGCCGGGATCTGTGCTTCCTGATTCACACACGCTACCTTATTTAATTCTTACCACAATCATGGAGGTAGATTCCAGGACGTTCATTTCACATACAAGACAACTAAGATGCGAAGGGGTTGGCCAGTTTCCCCGGAGTCTCCTAAATAACAAGCAGCAAGGCAGGGCATGGACATCAGTTCCTTCTGACTCTGAAGATGCTGCAAGTGTGTCTATTGTTTCAGGCCTGACCAACCACTTTCACAAGCAGCAATTTGTTGTTTGTTGCTTGTTTTTTGTTTTTGTTTTGTTTTGTTTTTTTCAGGATAATACAAGGATGTTTCTATTAATAATCTCTTCTTGGAGCCAAAGTAACTGAGGCTCAGAGAGCTTAAAGTGACTCACTTCAAAGTCATACAGCTTCTAGTGGCTTTTCAGGGATTTGCAACAAGGCCTCTGACTCCAAAATATGTAGGCAAGTCAGGTACAGAGCCCATCCTCTTCCTGCTCTGAGCCTGTTCCTCTTCCTTTATTTATTCCCCATTGTCCGTGGCGTTGCCAAAACCAGAACCATCCTCTCCCCATCTTTTCTTTCTCTTTCCCACCCACAACTACAGTCCCCCAAACCTGTCTTCTGTATTTCCTACATTTCTTTCCTCTATCATTATCTCCCCTGGCCTCACTGCAGAGCTTCTGATTAAGTAGGCTTGGGTGGGACCCACGAATATGCATTTCTAACAAGTTCCCAGAGGAGGCTGTGGCTGTGAGTCTGAGAATCTCTGTCCTTCATTACGACTGTCAAAATGATCACTTCTCCTCTGCACCTATAAACTCTCCATGGCTTCTCGGTGTCTAAAACTAAATGACACCCAGCATTTTGCCACGTGAGCTCAGGTGAGGTAATAGAAGATCCACTGTGGATCAGAGAAACACTACTCACACAGATGGAGCCATCACACAGATAAGGATGTTCCTCCACTAAGAGAAAGCCAAACCCTGAGGGTGAAAGAGCTGAGTGACCAGAGGCAGGGGTCACTGAACTTCCTTAAAGAATCTGTCCCAATTTCAATGTTTCATTTATTTGTTTAATCATTCATTTACTATTCCATGCAATTAGAATACATCTTTGAGCAAACAGACAAATACCTTGCCCTCTTGGATTAAGTATTGTGAGATGCACTCTGTTCAGAGAAAACAAAGAGAAGAAAAAAAAGTTGAGTTCCCCAAGTTCCCTAGGAAGGCAGGAAGCACATTCACTGCCTGGAGCAGCTTTTGGTGCCTGTCCTTGCCACCTCTATGCACCATTTTAGTGAAGGTTCTAGCTGGGGCTATTAGGCAGGAAAAAGTAATAAAAGTCATAGGAAGAAAGAATTGAAACTAGTTCTATTTGCAAATGACATGATCTTGTACACAGGAAATATAAATAAATCTACTAAAAAACTACCTGAGCTAATAAACAGTTTCAGCAATGGTATAGATACGAGGTCAGTATACAAAATCAGTTGCAATTCTGTAAGTAGCAATGAACAAACCAAAAATGAAATTAGAAAACGATTCCATTTACAAAAGTATCAAAAAGAAAAAAGCAATAAATTTAGTGAAAGAAGTACAATGCTTATACACTGAACAGCACAAACTATTGTGGATAAAAATTAAAGAAGATCCAAACAAATGTAAAGAAACCCATGTTCATGGATCAGCAAACTTAGTATCGTTAGATGGCAATAATCCCCAACTTGATCCACTGATTCTATCTAATCCCTTTTAAAATTCAGCTGGCTTTATTTTTCATAAATTAACAAGATGATTCTAAAATTCATTAACATTGACAAGGCTCAGAATAGCCAAAACAATGTTGGAAACTATCAAAGCTGGAGGGTTTACACTTCTCAGTTTTAAAACTACTATAAAGGTAGAGTAATCAAGATAGTGTGGTATAAACTGATGAAATAAAATTCAAAGTAAAGAAGTAAACCCTTACATTTATAGCAATTGATTTTCAACAAGGGTGCCAGAACAATTTAGTGAGAAGAAAAATAGTATGTTCAACATATAGGACAACGATATTCAAATACAAAATCATGAAGATAGATCCCTCTTTCATACTGCACACACGCTCCAAAACTAATTTAAAGTTTATCAGAGATCTAAATAGAAAATTAAGCTATAAAACTCTTAGAAGAAAATTTTGACATAAATCTTCATGACCTTGGATTAGACAATGGTTTCTTAGATATAGCACAAAAGAAAAGCATCAGGAGAAAAACAATCAACAAACTAAACTTTAAAAAATTAAAAACTTTTGTGCTGAAATAATGCCATCCAGAAAGTGAAAAGACAACACATGGAATGGGAGATAACATTTTCAAGTCATTGATCAGATGAGGGACTTTTATCTAGAATATACAAAAATAACTTTTACTACTATATAAAGAGAAAAAAGTATTTGAAAATGAACAAAAGATTTGAGTAGTCATTTCTCCAAAGAAGATATACAAATGGGCAATAACCATGTGAAATGATGCTTAATATAATTAGACATTGCAGAAATGCAAAGGAAATCTATGAGCTACCATATCATATCTATTAAGATAGCTATAATCAAAAAGACAGACAATAATAAGTGTTGGAAAAAGATGTGGAGAAATTGGTACCCTCATACATAACTGGTGAGAATGTAAAATAGTGCAGCCACTTTGGAAAACAGTTTTGGAGTTCCTCAGAAAGTTAAACATAGCATTACCATATGATCCAGTAATTCCACTCCTAGGTATATGAAAAATGAAAACCTATGTCCACGTAAATATTTACACATGAATGTTCACAGTTCATTGCAGCATTACAGATATAGCCAAAAATTGAAAGCAATCCAAATGTCTATCAACTGATGAATGAACAATGTATATCTGTACAATCAAATATTATTTTACCATTAAAATAATAAAATACAAATTTATGCTATGATAGGAATGAATATGAACCATTATGCTAAGTAAAAGAAGCAAAAAAAATCCACATATTATCTGAGTCCATTTATGTGAAATGTCCAGAAGAGGCAATCTACATACACAGAAGGCAAATGAGTGGTTGTCCAGGGCTGAGGAGATGGGAGGACCAGGGAGTCACTGCTAATGAGTATGGGGTTTTTTGAGGGTGACAAAAATGTTCCAAAATTAAGTTGTAGTGATAGTTATTGATATGGTTTGGCTGTGTCCCCACCCAAATCTCATTTGAAATTGCAGTTTCCATAATTACCATGTGTCATGGGAGGGACCCAGAGGGAGGTAATTTAATCATGGGGGCAGTTACCCTTATGCTGTTCTCATGCTAGTGAGTTCTCATGAGATCTGCTGGTTTCATAAGCGTTTGGAAGTTCTTCCTTTGCACTTCTCTCCCTGTTGCCATGTAAGACATGCCTGCTTCCCCTTTCACCATGATTGTAAGTTTCCTCAGGCCTCTCCAGGCATGCTAAACTGTAAGTCAATTAAACCCCTTTCCTTTATAAATTACCCAGGATCAGGTATGCCTTTATTAGCAGCGTGAGAACGGGCTAATACAGTTATGCAACTTTATGACTATACTCAAAGATATTGAAATGTATGTTTTTTGTGAATAAAATTTATGGTATATGAATTATATCTTTTTTTTTTGAGATGGAGTTTTGCTCTTGTTACCCAGGCTGGAGTGCAATGGTGCGCTCTCGGCTTACTGCAACCTCCACCTCCTGGGTTCAGGCAATTCTCCTGCCTCAGCCTTCTCAGTAGCTGGGATTATAGGCACACGCCACCATGCCCAGCTAATTTTTTGTATTTTTAGTAGAGATGGGGTTTCACCATGTTAAGCAGGATGGTCTTGATCTCTTGACCTCATGATCCACCTGCCTTGGCCTCCCAAAGTGCTGGGATTACAGGCGTGAGCCACTATGAATTATATCTTAATAAAAACTTTTAAATCACATTAAACTCTTAACTAGATACAGCAGAAGAGATGGTGCATAGGAAGATAGCACTGATGAAACTGCCTAGAATGTAATATAGAATGATAAATAAACAAAAGTAAAGGAAATACCTGGAAAGAAGTACAGAGGCTAGATTAGGAACCTCCAACATCCACGTAATAAAAATGCCAGAAGAAAATAAATGGATGTTAACAAGGGAGATAATAACCAAGAATGTTCCAGAAGTGAAGAACTTTAAAAAAGACATAGACTCCCACGTTAGAAGAGGATATTCTGAGTTCCAGGTAATAGCCACAGATGTCTAAAAGCTTTAAAATGTGAAGAAAAATGAGAAAATCCTAGACGCCTTCCAGAGAGAATAGATTACCTACAAAGAAATCTGTTTGAGAGCAGATTTCTCATCAGCAAGAAAACAGTTGCAGATGGAAATGGAATAATATCTTCCAAGTGCCAAAGGGAAATAACTGTCAGCCCAAAATTCTAATCATAACCAAGCCATAATTTATGCACAATGAAAATCAGTGGTTGAATGCCTAACTCAGAAGCCAGACCACATGGATACTTAACCCAGCTCTGTAACTTATGATTTATGTGGTCTTAGGTGGAGTTTGCCTCCATTTTCTGACCTGTAACATAAAGATAGCCACCTTATTAAAGGGTTATGAAAATTAAATGAATGTGTTCTGTAATCACACTCAAAACAGTGCTCAGCACATGGTGGCACTATTTAAGGGTTGGTTAGTTAATTATAAATTCAAGAAATCTAGTTTGACAATTAATACAAAAAACCACCTTCCAGTATTGTAACCAAGAAAGTTATTTTTGTAATATTTAGTAGGAGACCAAAACATAAAAAAGAACCAAAGGAGAAAATACTAAAAGAATAAAAGAATCAACCAACAAAAGAATAAATTATCCATCAGAACTTTATCACACTCAGGACCTTGTTTACAACTATGTGCACAAAACATGGTCTCGAATTATAGGCAACTGATACAAATTTGAATAATGGACAAATCTACAATTATGTTTATTTTAATGTAAAAGATTAGAATGGAAGTAATAAAACTGAACAATGCATCACATACACACACACACACATACACACACACACAAACATACACACACATTCTTCCTCTCACAAATCTCAGAAATGTTTCAGTGATTGGAAGATTGTTCCCAATCTTTTGCCATATGGTAATTAAATTAGAAACCAATATTAAAAAGAAAACAACAGGAAAAAATGTACACTTCCAAATCACAGAGAAAAAAATAAGAAAGAGTAAATATAATTGAGTTCAGTGTTCGACAAACTAGAAAAGAAATAAAGGAATGGAGTAAATAATAGAAGTTTGTTGAAAATTCAGTCCAGTAATATAATATTTACTTCTAAGATTCTCCTCCTAGTTCTTCTCAACTGTAAAATATTGCAACGTTTACTTGTTACACATACATTTAAAATTATCTTAAATTCATTAAAACTGTGAAACTAATAATGAAACGGTGTGACTATGTGCATGTTTGCAATGCTTAATTGAGGCCATACATTCCAGGAGGAGATGAATTATGATTTATTCACTGCCACATCCTCATTCCATATAACAGTGCCTAACATCTAGTATAGTGATAAATATTTATTGGATATTGTAGTTGCATAGTCAAATGAGTCAGAAGTTGACCCTCAGAATTTTTCAGAGTAAAACAGCACTGGATTATGATCCTGGTTCTGGAACACTATGGCTGAAATCTGGGAAGGTTTAATGTCTCTCAGCTACAATTTTCTATGACAGAAACTACTTTTCAAGGTTCTTACAGGACTTAGAAAGATGACCATGTATCAACTATTATTGTGTCTTCATTCTGTACCTACCCTTCTATATTCTGTTCTATGATACTCAGGCTAGAACCACAAAGCAGCTGGTTCTGTTAATGAAAAATGATTCAATGACACTGGTTAAAGCACAGTAAGGAAAACTATTCCAGCCCATCCTAAGACCACTGCAATAAGGTCTGGCAATGTGGAAGGTAGATTAGGCTCAACTATGAATACAGCATGGGCAGGTAAGAATTTATAGCCAAAGAGTGGGGTGGAGGGTGAGGGACAGCAGATAAAAAATTACTGAGAGGAAACATCAGAGATAAGAAGGATTCTGGCTAAATCTAAACCAACCTAATAGGATTCCTGCAAAGATGGGACAGAGTGATTAGACATCCCTTGAGGGATGGCAGAGAATGAGGAAACTAATCAGACATTAAGGAAGAGCAGACATCAAGGATGGGGGTTCTTGCTAAACTAAGCAAGGTTCTTTGCTGAAATTGGATTTTATAAGGAAGTGTAAAGATGGACCCAGCTGAATATTCAGAAG
Source organism: Leontopithecus rosalia (assembly GCA_028533165.1). NCBI lineage: Eukaryota > Metazoa > Chordata > Mammalia > Primates > Cebidae > Leontopithecus > Leontopithecus rosalia. The sequence continues at coordinate 85,315,821 of CM052663.1, forward strand.
CCAGAGGAAAGTTTGGGAAGCAAATAATCTTTGTCAGTTCCATGTTAAGCTTGGCCAGTAGGTGGCACTAGAGCAGGGCTGAGAGGAGGAGAAAGAAGGGACTTGCTCCTTCCTGTTGCCTCCTCCATGAGCTTCCTGTCTGGTTCCTGTTTCCCTGAGTATAACATGACCTGGAAGTCTTCTTCATGATGGCTGTGGCTCTTTTCTTCCCATAAGAGCCACTGGATCCAGTTTGCATTTTCCCCAGCACTCACAGAACCAGCTTTTTCAGGGCCCATCAGACACACCAGCATCAACTGGGCAGCCCCTGACCTCAGATGGCTCCCCGACCCCACTTTTAATGTCTAAATTCCAACATCTGTTCCCCTAGTCAGTTCCCTTCTGTCCCTGAGCCCTGCAGTTCCAACCTCTGTGATGTCCTTCAGTGCCCTTTCTGTCCTTTTGATTACCTTGTCAATTTTTACCTAGTTCACAATTCTTTATATTATTTCAGTTCAAATAACTGGTGTGTTTTCTCTCTCTGGCCCCAGACTGATAAAGGAGTCACAGCTCCTAACATGGTAGCTCCTAGTAGCATTCACAAGGGAGTTGTTCATGTATTGTTACATGTGATGCTAAGAATAATGCTGAGAAGTCCTATGGGTAGTTCCCCATTATGCATATGAGAACTAAGATTCACAAAGCCTGAATTTCTCAAAGTAACCCTCTAATAAGTGGCTGAGCCAGAACCTAATCTGTCATTTCCCAGGTGTCACTCTGCTCCTTGTTAGATACTTTTTTTCCAAAATTTATTGGCCACTATTTTAAGAGAACAATCTGAACCAGATATTAAATTAGTATTCATGGATTTATTTTAGCAGAATATTGAATATGATTGAAATCTTTCCATTCTTTTGAAATGTTTTTCCTTAAGTGCTACTCAAAACAATATAAACATTTGATAAATTAAAAATGTTTGATGTGAAAGAACACAGGCCTTATTTAATTCAGCTAATGAATAGTCTTTGGAATCTGAAAACCTGGGTTTGAATCTGACCCCTCACAAGTTATTAGCCATGTGAACTTATAAAAGACACTTAACTTCTGAACCTAACTCTTCTCATGCATAAAATGGCTAATGCCTTGTTGGACTTTTGCAAAGATTAAGTGGTTTCTGTATGATGCCTGGTACATAAACAGCCTCAAATTAAAATGTCCTATCATTAGATACAGAGACTGGTCCTTCCTCAAAGTGAAATGCAATACACTTTCTTTAAAATTTTCTCCAAAAATATAGTTAGATGACTTTACACAGTTCTCTGAATCTAGAGAATAAGTTATTTTCCATCTTGTTACATTTCTGAAAAAAGAGTTGTATTCAATCCACGGTTTTAGTCGCATGGTTTCCATTGCAGCCTCAATGGTCCTGCAGTCCTCCAAGGGCTGACATGAAGGCCAGCAGCAGCAGAATAGGAGACAAGACATCAGGGAGGAACCTTCAACCCCCAGAAAGATTCTGGCTGCTGGTCAAGATGGCAGTTTAAAAAAAAGAAACTGAATCAGGTCATATAATGTTAAGTACAGAGGTAATATAGGTTTCAGTTCCTTAAAGATATCCACAAGGTCCAAAGTTGGGGTTTTTGTTTGTTGCTGTTCTTTTCTTTTTCCATTTTGACATCCTAAGTGCTTACTTCACTGTCAAGCCAGAGGAAGACTGTTTGCAATCTTACAAGCCTCACATAAGATCCACTGATATCTTGTGGAAGAAAAGAGTATCACCTCTGGGTTCTCTATTAGGATTAAAGAATGTGTTCTACAAGGTTCATCAGACTTTAACTGATAATGCACAGCCAGAGAGAGGCCATATGTTCATGCATGAGATGTGAATGTGTGCCCTGATGCTGGATGGGGGTCAGCTTTCCCTGAGGCACATTGCTGCGTGGAAGGCATAGATCCTCAGAAACAGACAGGTTTCCCCTAGCAAGGAAGACGTGGGACTTAAAAAAAGAGATCCCATTGTAAATAAATACTAAGAGAGCACTGACCCCAAGGACATCAAAAGCCCTTCTGGGTTCTCCCCTGTATGATACCTGTATAAATGCTTACCTTATAGTTTTGTAGGCCAGAGTCAGAAATCGAGGTGTTGGCAGGGCTATGTTATGGCAGCTCAAAGGGAGAATCTGTTCCTTGTCTCTTTCAGTTTCTGGCAGCTCCAGGCATTCCTGGCTTTTGGCTGCATCAGTTCCATCTCTACCCCGTTGGTCACATTGCCTCTTCCTCTTCTGTCTCTCAAATCTCCGTTGGCCTTGCTCTAATGGGATTGGATTTAGGGTCCACTAGAGTAATCCAGGACTATCTCATCCTAAGGTTCTTAATTATATCTGCAAATATCCTTTTCCAAACAAGATAACATTCACAAGTTCTGGGGATTAGAGGGTGGACAGATCGTTTTTATTTTTTGGCAGAGGATGAGGGAACATTCACGGCACTGTACCACAGGGATGTCCTAAGACCGTGTATTTAAAACTCCGGCAAAGGACTGGCACCAGTAGGCACATGATAAATATTGGTTGAAACTAAATTTATTTATATGTCTTTGCAGCCTCAGCTGGCACTTTACTGACTCCCTGTGCCATTCCTTCTGGGGATTCTGGAAAAAGACAGCATTCTCTTGGCCTGAACAGAAAGAATGTGAGCCAACAGGACAAAGGATCTAACTGCGGGGATGTAGAGTCCGATGCAGGGAAGAGCAGGTTGACCCAGATGGCAGGGAAAAAGAACAAGATGACCATCACAGCAAGAGCTTGGAGGAGGGGAGAGAACGTGAGCAAGAACACAGGACATGCAGAATTGCTGGCCACTCTGTCTCATGGCTTTTCTTATCCTGGCATGGGCTGAAAATAACTTATAAGCCCTGGTCAAGCAGCAACCTTGAAAGTCTGTAACTTTTTCCTCTTGAAAAATTTACGATTTTGTGAAGGGTAAATCAGATCCTACATCCAAGCTTATTTTTCTTCTGAACAAACACATCAATCTTTCCACTCCCTCATTTTTCAAATAATGAGTCAAAGCCGTTTTCTCATTACTCTGTTTTCCATTTTTCACAGAAAGGTGAAACTAAAATTTCATACTCAAATTTCATGCTCAGCGAATTCCCCAACTGGAACGAAGGGATCATGGAAATCATCTATCCCAGCCCTGTCTGTTACAGAGAAGGAATCTGAGGCTGGGAGATTTTAAGTTACTTACCCAAAGTCTCAGTCAGTGGGTTGGAAGGAAAGGATACACTGCTCGAAGAAACAGTTTGAGCCAAATCTCAGGTGGGAAAAATTCCTGGAAATCTATTAGTCAAGCTGGCTTGAGAATGTGGAATTGTTGATAAAGGTGGCAAGCTAGTCACTGTCCTGGGTCACCAACTCTAGTCAAAAATGTCTGTTCTATCTCTTAAATTATCCCTAATATTCTGTGTGCAATCTCATTTGCCAAGTAAAGGTTAGACCCTTAAACCCGTAAAAGGGTCATTATTCATGTTCTGGAGACTCTGAGAAAGTGAAGTGAAAGCAAAGTATGAAACAATAAGATCCATACCTTTGTCATTGATCATATTACATGTGCCATTCATTCCCACCATTGACATGCAGTCACCACCCTCGTGCCAGTCACTTTAATACTCACCTTTTTAAGAATACATTTTTTTCTTCACTTCGGCTAAAAGCCAAACATCTCAAATGACATGATGAATGAGAGAGGTCACTGAATAAAGGAGCAACCTTGAACTAAGCAAGTGAAATTGGAAAACTGCATCTCTCTTTGCATCTTGTCCACTTGCAGGCTCCAGCCAGACTCAGTGGCGCCCCAGGGAGTGTCTGCCCATGAGAAAAGACAGACCCAGAGAATTTAAGTGACTTTCCCAGGATCACACACTCAGTCAGCAAAATTGTTGAGCTGGGAATTTCTATGCCTGATTGTGAGTGCTCTTCACAACCCCACACTGTTAAACTAGCAACTCAAGGTTTAACATTGTCTAAAATGAAAGTATCTAAAGGCTTTTGGAATAATTCAAGTAGAATAATTGCCTTAACAACAGAGTAATTGTATCAATCAAGGTTCAATCAGAGAAATAGAACCAGTAGGCTGCGTGGAGAGAAAGAGAATATGATGGATTCATCATAAGGAATTGGATTACACAGCTAGGGGTGGGGACTGGCCAAGCAAGTCTGAAGTCTGCTGGGCAGGGGAGGCCATCAAGGATAACTTTCTGCAGCTGGAGCCCAGCAAACGTGTTGTCCACTGGCAGAGGTCTCCCTCCACAGTAAAAGTGTAAGCCCTCTTTTTTTTTTTTTTTTTTTTTGAGACAGAATCTCACTCTGTTGCCCAGGCTGGAGTGCAGTGGCATGATCTCCGCTCACTGCAACCTCCGCCTCCCGGGTTCAAGCAATTCTCCTGCCTCAGCCTCCTGAGTAGCTGGGATTACAGGTGCCCACCATCATGCCCAGCTAATTTTTGTTTTTCTTTTTAAGTAGAGACAGGGTTTCACTATGTTGGACAGTTTGGTCTCAAACTCCTGACTTCACGTGATCTGCCCGCCTCGGCCTCCCAAAGTGCTGGGATTACAGGTGTGAGGCACTGCACGGCTGTAAGCTCTCTTTTAAGGCATCTGAACTGATTAAGTCAGGCTCACTCAGGATAATCTAATTTAAAGCCAACTGATGATGAAGTTTAACTACATCTGCCAAATTTATTCACAGCAGCATCTAGACTAGCATTTTATTGGGTAACCAGTGACTATTGTTCAGCCTATCCATGTTTATACATCAAGAAGCTATTGTAACAATCATGAATGTTTATTGGCCAAATCTCCAGATGAGTGGAAAGTTGGACGTGCAAAGAAATAATTATTGGTGACGTTCATGATAGGGTTTCCAGGTTTTATTTACAAGAGCTGTTTCAAGAGACATCAAAGTTCCAGGTGCGTCTTTGGACATATGTGGCTATCTTGCTGGGTCCAATTTGCTCATGGTTAAGGATCTTTGCATCTGTTTTCATGAGACACAGTGGTCTCTGTTTTCTTTTATTGTACTCTTTCTCAGATTTCAATATCAAAAACACGCTGTTATAATAAAAGAACAGGATGAGGTGAGCCTTGGGTGAGGGCATCGACTAGAAGGTTAACCAAAGGGAACTTTTTTGACCTGTGAGATGCTAAGGTGTGTGCATTCAAATGCGAGCTTAAACAAGTGGACCTCATGAAGATAGAGAGTAGATTGGTGGTTACCAGAGGCCAGGAGGAAAGGGAGGAGAGGAGTAATGAAGAGAGGTTAATTAATGGGTAGGAATATACACTTCGGTAGAAAAAAATAAGACCTGGTCTTCAATAGATCAGTAGAATGACGATAGCTAACACTCACCCATTGTACATTTCAAAATAGCAAGAGGACAGATCATTCCTAGCATAAAGATAAATATGTAAGGTGATGAATATCTGAACCATCTTGATTTGATTATATGAATGTATCAAATTATCACATGCCCCCAAAATATGTACACCTAATATATATCAATAAAATATAAATAAGAACATTCTTTTAAAATTGTGAAAATGTATTGGTTTGTACACCAAGGAAATTTGCACTTTTCCACTTATAGGTGTGACTGCTGAGGTGTCAGAAGCAGATACTTAAGAAGGAGTTAAGCGTGCAAGAGATTTATTGGTGGGAATGTCTGAGTAAGTAGGAAGGGCTTTCAGGTCCGACGGCCATGAAAGGAGAGGGGGAAGGAAAAGGGATCGGGCGGAAAGAGACCCCAGTGCAGCTCCAGGAGAATCTCACTTGGGTCAGTGGGGTGGCTCAGAGCAAAGACACTCAGTAGAAGCATCCACATTGGGCAAAACTGTCCTGGTTCTTCCGTTCCCATTGCGCTGTCATCAGCTGGGAGCAGCTGCGGGGAACAGGTTATTGGTATGAAAATCTCAGCTGATCCTAGTGGTGCAGAGGCAGAGGGCTGGCAGCTGATAAACCCCTTGCGGTAGGTTCTCCCTTGAAGGGAGAACTAAGAGGCTCTCCCCCCATCATTGCCATGGTAGGATGGGGAAAGAGCATTTGGGATTATTACTCCTAGTTTATGGATGAGAAAAGTGACTTGGACACATTCAATACACTCAGCCCCAAACTGGAGGATGCACAATTCTATCCTAGATCCTCTTGGTTCCCAAGTCTTCATTCCCTATGTTTCCTTTCTCTTATGCCAGACTCCAAATCAAGGCCTTTTATCACATTGTCACATAGTGATGAGAAAACAGGTCTGCCCCTGGCAATGCTCCTCTGTGTTGTGGAGATACAGGAAACGTGACGAAATGATGTGTTAATGAAGGCAACATCCTCCTGGGTTATTTTGCAGACTCCCCTTCTCAGAAATTCGTGATAATTAGTATTCTGGCTATTTTTCTAAGGAATAATCCATCTAAGGTGAAACAGTTCACCTCTGCAATACCCGAAGCAGAAATAACTCGTGAGCACAGGGAACAACCAAGCACCGCCAAAGGGTAACCACTTAGATTACCTCAGTGGGTAAACCACTGAGATTTAGATCAGCCCACTAAGGCAGCAGGGCAGTGCAGCAATCCCAGCCCCTGCAGAAGGAGACAGGACCCCGAGAAACTGGAGAATCCAGGATGGCTCCTGGGCCAGGCAAGGACGGCTCACCATCCTCATGCCTGGGAGAAGCAGCCCCAGAGATTAAAAAAGGTCGAACAGAAGCTTCCCTCTGACAAAGGCCCTAGGGAACAGGCCAGGAGGCGAGCTAGTGTTCCTGTCCTGGAAGCTGTGCCCTCAGATGGACCTACACTCTCTGAGGTCTTATTCCCCTCTATGGATTTCCCATTGCTGCTATAGCAAACTGCTCCAAACTTAGTGGCTTCAAAACAATACAGGTTTATGTCTTACAGCCTCATAGCATTTCCAATCTGAGAGTTTCACCTGAGGAATCTGCTATTTCTCCTCTCCTCTTCTTCTTCCCCCACTCATCCCGTTCTCCCACTGCCACCCAAGGAGATGGTCTTGGTTGTGGGTGTGGTGATCAGTGTGTGGGCATCTGCATATATGTGTGTACCCATATGCGTGTGCATGTTTGTGTGATTATGTGTGGGTTTGTGTGCATGCGTGTGTGAATTTTGTTTTGTGTATGTGTGATTTTATGTGTGAGGGTGAGTTTATATGTGTATGTGTGAGTTTGTATATGTGTGGGTTTACAAATATGGGTTTACGTGGGAGTTTGCGTGTGAATCTATATGTGAGTTTACGTATGTGCGACTTTGTGCGTGATGGAGAGTTTGTGTGCTATGTAACAGTTTGAGTTTGTGTACATGAGTTTATAGGTGTGTGCATGTGGTGTTTGCAGGTGAGTTTGCATTTGCATCTATGAGTATGTGTGTGTTTATATCTGTGTGTTTTTTAGTTTACATATGTGAGTTTCTGTGTATGTGTGTGTATGCATGTGAGTTTATATTTGTGTGGGTTTGTATGTGTGAGTCTGTGAGTTGATGTGTGGATGAGTTCACGTATGTTTTATGTGTATATGCATGTGAGTCTGTGCATGTGAGTACACGTGTGCGTGTTGGTGGAGGCAGCATCCTGGTTGTAAAATGAGTTTTCAGACTTCAACAAGTGCTATCTCCATATGAAGATCTTTTCCTCTCATCACAGCAGAGGCTCCTCACTCGCGCTCCAGCACAGTCACACACTTTCCCAGTTTCCTCCTGCTCCCTGTCAGCTCCCCTTTGCCTCCTTCAGTGTCTCCTCAGCTCCTTGATCCTCATGAGCATGCCCGGGGAGCACTCCTTCTCTGCACTTCCCTGACAACTTTGTGCATGGGTGACCTTGGCCCCTAACATGGCCTTAGCCTCCATCTTCACATTGACAGCTCTCGTATTTATCCAGAGCTTCAGGGGGCTGCTTCCACCTGACTCCCCAACTCCCCTGCTTAGATGGTGAAAGGCATTTGAGACTTACCATGTTCAAGGCCAAAGTCTGGATCCTTCCCCGTGGAATCGTCTCCTTTCCTAGTCTTATCCATTCTAGAGAATGAAGCAGTCCTGGAGTTCTCCCAACTCCCTTCTCACACAGCTCTTCTGTACCATCAAACTCATCCAAAATCCAGCATCTCCACTATTCCCACCCTGTCCAAACCACCAGGTTTGTGCAAAAAGAAGATGTGAACTTATTGCCCTGCTTCTATGCTGGCTGCAAGAATCTATCCTGAAGTGACCCCCTGCCTGCAGTCAGGTTCCCTGCAAATGGAGCCTGAGATGGAGATTCTGGGTACATGTGATATTTGGGGGAGCTCTCAGGAGAAATTAATCTGTAAGAGATTCAGGAAAGAAGCAGGATAGAAAAGGAGGAGCAGAGCAAGGATGAAGTCTCAAGCGAAGTCTGGTTTTGGCCCAATCCCTGGAGGGGAGGACTCTGAAGAATGAACCATATGGCAGTCGTGACCCCTTGAAGAAAGAGGTCCAGGCTTTTGTAAATCCCGTCAGTCATTGGCTGGGGACCACTGGTTGTTCTAGTCAACTGTGAGTGATTGTCCAGAGAAGGAGGCAGCTGGGAGCCATCAGCACTCAGTGCTCACACAAGGCCAGGGTTGGTGACCCTGACCAGGTGAAGGGCATCTGTGATAGACAGCAACTCCTAGTGAAGCTGTTCTCAAACTTCAACGTGCATCAGAATCACCTGGAAGGAGGGCTGCCCAGGTTAGCAAGTGAAAACTCAGGATGCCGGATAAATTTGGATTTCAGATAAACAATGCTTTTTAGTCTAAGCATTTGCTATTGCATGAGACATACTTACTCTAAAAAAATTACTCATGATTTTTCTGAAATTAAAATATAGCAGAGTGTCCTTATCTTCTCCCTGTAGGGCTTGTTGAAACAGATTGCTTTTGTCTCTGATTCATGAGGCCTGCATGGGGTCTATGAACGTGCCCTGCCCTCTTAACAGGTTTCCATGTTTAGTGGATTCGGGGAACACACACAAACTAAAAACCTCTCTTGTAATATATCCTAAAAAACAGGTCAGACTGTGTTGCTCAAAATTTCTAAGGTTTTCTAAGCCCCTTAAAAGAAAAGCCGAAGTCCTGACAAGAGCATTCAAGGTTCACATAACCTGGCTTTGGGGTCACCTCTCTCGCCTCTTCTCTAAATGCCCCTATCCTTCCTTCGTCACTGTTAAGAAAGACACATGCACACGTATGTTCATTGTGGCACTGTTTACAATAGCAAAGACTTGGAACCTACCCAAATGCCCATCAATGATAGAGTGGATAAAGAAAATGTGGCACATATTCACCATGGAATACCATGCAGCCATAAAAAAGGATGAGTTCATGTCCTTTGCAGGGACACGGATCAAGCTGGAAACCATCATTCTCAGCAAACTGACACAAGAACAGAAAACCAAATGCCACATGTTCTCACTCATAAGTGGGTGTTGAATAATGAGAACGCATGGACACAGGAAGGGGAACATCACACACCAGGGCCTGATGCAGATGATGGGAGGATGGATGCAGCAAACCATCATGGTGCATGTATAACTATGTTACAAACCTGCGTGATCTGCACACGTACCCCAGAACTTTAATACAAATTAAAAATTCAAGATTAAAAAAAAAATTTTTTTTTAATGCTGGCTACATAGTTGTTTTCTACAGATAGGTCCCCCTGATTACATGGTTCTCCCCTAAACAGATACGGGGGCAGTCCTTTCCCCCATCAACCTTTGCTTTTCACCCTGCTCTTTTGCCCTGTTTTAAATGGCACCCCACGCACAGCCCCACACTCATCATTCTGCTCTGCTTTCTTCCTGCAGCTCTGTCTCCATCTGTCAAGCAAGAAAACTTATCATTTGCTCATTGTCTACTTCTCTCCACTAAAATTTAAGTTCTATGAACACAAAGATTTGTGTTTATTATATGCACTGCTATTCACAGTGCAGATATCATTCCCCATATATGAGAGGTGCTCAGAAATGTGTGGAATAAATATTTAAAGACAAGGAGATGGCCTTATCTGAGACTGCAGGGGCTGCCATTCATTCATTCTGAGAAGCCTGGCATCAAGCCATCCTGCATATAAGGTACAAAGAACCATTTGCAAAAACTATCTCCTTTGTAAATGGATAAACTGAAGTTATCCAAGGGTAGGGGGGAAATATTAGGACTTTAAAAAATGCTATTACAAAATTACTTAAAGCAATTTGGACCATTCAGCAACTGAGGGGGGTGTGTGTGTGTGTGTGTGTGTGTGCCCGCGAGCGCGCGTGCGGGTGTGCGTGCGTTGTAAACATTTCGGGTGTTTTAAAAATCAGTGGTCAAGCAATGGTCAGGCAGGAATTACCCCTGTCCTATACACCTACTAGCAGACAGTATGTCCCAACTAAGATTTACAGCCCATTTTTCTCCCAGTTTTATTGGGAGTATAATTGACAAATTGGGATACAGTTGACAAATAAAAATTGAATATATTCATCTCATACAATGCAAATTTTGATATATGTATACATCGTGAAATGATTGCCACAAATTATCAGAGCCCATTCTGTGAAATGTACAAGAATATATGAGCAATCAAGTCCTGAACAGTCCTACGTGCTATTTTTATAAATCCAGAGAAGCCCCTTCTCTGTTCTCAGGCACTCCGAAACCAGGGAGAATGTTTCACTGAGACAATTGGAAAGATGTTCTCTGGCAGAACTGGCCAAACCTTCCTCTCCTCAGGGGATCTGAGTCCTCCATTGAAGGCCTGGGGGCTGGGAAGGGAGAAGGCAGGGCCACCGATTGCACTAGAGGCAGTGTGCAGCCGCGCACCCAGGAAGTTGGGGGCTGCCAGGCAGCTTGGGTCTCAGACCCCGTTCACTCAGGGCAGTGGCATCCGACAATATCTCAAGCCAGCCGCTTCTCACTGTGCCAAAGAGAAATTATATCCCTTCCAGTGTCCCTTAGAAACAAAGAGGGTATTTAAAGTGCTCAGCACTCTCCTCTAGAGAATGTCGGTCACTTCCAAGGTTAACAGAAGGCCCCTGAGGTATGGAGGTACACACGTCACACTGTTTGTACTGAAACATTTTTATTTATTATACAAAGAAAGGTGACAAACGTCCTCACTTTTATTACTTCAAACATGTTAAGTTTGAAGTTAGTTAAAAATCACATATATCAAAGTGAAACTTTCTTTGCAAATGGAAGACATTTTAAGACGCTTTAACATTTATGCTGGGAACTAAACAAAAGGTTTTAACTCATTGGACTCACTGGATTTCCCAGTCCTGAGAACAAATAAAATGAAATTTCAAAGTTCACCAATATTGCAGTTAAAATTCCAAATTCTTAACCCAAGCCAGTTATATTGTGTGTAGAATCATCTTTCTTTTATGCAGACAGAATCCTAACACTGAAAATCTGACATTTAACTCCTCAAAAAGAGGATAAAATTTAAAAAAAGAAATCTCCATGAACACAATATATGGGTTTATTCATAACAATTACCCAGAGGTACACATTAAACAAATCTCATAAAACTCTTAGTCTCTCTAGCAGAAATTGAAATAATTTGAATTGAGAGTAATAGGAAATGCTCACTATCTTTCAATAGGTTAAGTTGGGATATATCTAAGGTAGCTCCTAACGCTGAGTAGTTTAGGAAAACTCCAGAACGCTTTATTGCTGCAGAATGCCTAATAGCTGCCTGTCCCCGCCCAACTGATTGTGTGAGGCCTGTGCAGATTCCCCTGCCCCATAGAGATCTCACTCCTAACCCTGGATAAAGTTGCTCTGTCCTCCTACTGCATGACCAATCTCACATTTGCCCAGATGGATCGATGCAGGACTTTCAGTGCTAAAACCAGAGAAGTCCAGGACCAATTGGGACAAGTTGGTCCCCCTGCCTGAATCAGCAGCCTCTCCAAGGATGACCCTTCCCTGGGGTTTCCCCTAACGGTCTGCAAGCACCTTCCATGTTTTCTTGTTCAGATAAGCTGCTGAGCCTCAGAGAACGGATGCAAGCCTCTCCCCTCCATCCTGCTCAGCAACGTGCATGACACTGCCCTCTTCCACCAGGAAAACCAGCAGGATGCTAGAGCGGGAAAGGCAGAAAATGGGCTCAGGTGGTTGTGGTTCCAGCTAACTTGGAAGGTGGGTAGAAGGAAGGCCTATAAAGAGGGCAGCTGCAGCCTCACGCTCCCCACTGACTGCTGGGCTGGGTGGGTGGTGCGGTCGTCCTGCTTTGGGGTTTCGCTTGTTCTTAAGTCGGTGAGGTTGGCTCTTCTGCTCAGGGTGGTTTCTGAAGATGCTCAGGTCCCTTTCTCTCACTCTGTCTCTTTCTCTGCTCGATAGCCTTTCTTTTCAAAGAAAAAGTCATCGGGAAAAGGACATCCTTAGCTCAGAGACCTGAGAAGCAGCGTTGGTTACTCTATCAAGAGAACAAGATGTGAAGGAGCGCCAGGCCCCAGTGACCTACCTTTAGGACAGAACAAGAAGGGATTCTAGTAGCCTTTGTCCCCAAGACGGTGCATGTTGGGGAAGAGCCATGGGCAGAGTTGTGCAAAGCATATGAACCAGAAGCTGGAAAATGCAGGGGGATCAAGGCTCGGGCAGGAGACGGGCCCTGCAGTGAAGCTAACAGTCGTCAGCTGCCTTCCATGCGAATCGGGGCCAGCCTGATGCTGCTAATGCTTCCGATCAGAGGGAGAGTTCTGGGGGTATCAAAGAGGCTAACCGGAGGTCCAAAACCACAAGACTTCTCCCACCAATCCTGAACGAGGAGGGCGGTAGCTGCCGCTTCAGGGTCCCTGAGAACCGGTGCCACTTCGTCTGATACGTCTTTTGGGGGTGGTTCCTGCGGCTTCCTAGAGAGAAGCCTCATGCAGACCTGAATTGCCCATAGTCGAGAACATCCAACCTCATCCTCCAAGCCAGCATCTTCGTCACTTGCCCATAAGACCTTAGAACAAGATAGTGCCTGGCAGCGCTGAGATCTGTAAAGAAGTCTTCGCCAACTCTGCCTGGGGTCTGGGATACTGACTGCCTCTCTGGCAGTGAGTCGCTAAAACAGGTTCTTCTCCTTAAGCCTCTGGTAATTAGATCACATACTCCTGGAGTGAAGAGCCAGGACGGAGGGGCCACAGCTGTCTGCTAGCAAACCTTCACGTGCAGTCTCCCTAACTTGCAAAGTGGCCGTGCTGCTTTCTGTCGCCTGCAGTGCTGTCTGGTTACCAGGCCTGACAAAATGAATTTGTAGGCTTTGTAGAGGTCTCCTACATGGAATTTGTAGGCTATGTAGAGGTCAATACCTAAAATTTGTAGGCTTTGTAGAGGTCAATCTTCCATTAAGACTTTCTTACAATGCCAGGATTTTTCCCACCTGCCCAACCCAGCAGGGGTCCAATGTGCTCTAATTGATGCACCTGTGGCCAACACTTGGGTCCCCAAGGTAGAAGTAACCCTTATGTTCCACCATTTCATGGTGACGTGTTTCTATGCTTCAATGTTCTCATATGAATGAGGTCAAGAGTACATGCTACACCTACCTTTAAAAGGGAGGAATTATCCTATCTGAGACTTTCTCAAAACAAAACTATTCACTGGTAGGTGATTTAGAGCCAGTTTTTTAAGCCCACTGACTTATTCCCTAATGGGCGTTAAGTGACTTCAGCTGTAGCTGGACTGTCTAGCCTCAAACCTAGGCTTAACTACACTGATAAGCTGCCCTCATCTGAGAATCATTTCTGAGGCTTCCTCAGATGCACTGAACCATGCCTAATGGGGGACAGCAGCTGAATTGAATGACTTCTGCAGGCACAGAGGAACAGACCCTGAAATGGAAGTGAGGCGCTAACTGGACTGCTTGGGGCCACTCCCAAAGGCTGCTGCTAACAGCCAACAGATGCAGCCCACTCTGAATGCAGATGGAGTTAGTGAGTCAGTGTTCCTTCCGGAGAACTTGGAAATGGAGAGGACTAGAAAGAGGCCTCTACACATGCTTGCCAGAGCACAGATTAACCATGTGGGGTGTTGCTTAGCCTTTGCTATTTGTCATAAACATTGATAAATTCCGAAGTCACCTTATGGTGCAGATAACAAAGCAGCCCAAGGCATATGTGCTTAATGACAGGAAGCCACTACAAATCATCCCTTTTATTAGTCACAAGCCCACCCTTCTGGTCTGTCTTCTGCAGTCTGCTATCCCCTCTGCTAGAAAGAATCTCCTTCAGGAATTTTTCTTTTGGCTAAAATAGTCATTTAAAGTGTATGAAGCCCTATGTCAGTGGGTGACAATTCCTCCTTTTCGGTGAAGTAATGGCATGAAGACTACCATAATGCTCTAAGCTGCCTCATTTGTTAACTTCTGGGACACGTGTAGAATGTGCAGGTTTGTAGCTGCCTCTCCTTTTAACTTGGCATCCATAGTGCCTCATGAGATGTTGAGTAGAAATTGCTTGATTTAACCCTCCAAGAGCCATTGGTCTGCAAAGAAGTTGACAGCTGCCGGTCGAGGGCATAGCCCTATGTAAGAAGTGGGGGGACCATCGGGAGGCAAGGGTTTGTGCTGAAGCCCCCAGACATGGGTATCCTCGCCCCATCTTGGTGTGTATTCAGAGGATTGGCAGCTAACTGAAGTCGAAAGGAGGCCACTGAACCTGTAGCTTCCAAGTTTCTCCTTGCTAGTCCTAAACTCCACGTGGAGAGCTGTGGAACATGGGTGGCTGTGACAGGCAGCCGGATCCTGTTGCCTCGTTCCCTGCCCAGTGAAGCTGATAGGGGCTCATTACACATGCAGGTGATAGGTGACCTTCATCTTCCATACTTGCTGTCCCCGTGTCATTCCCATATTTCTGACCTAAGAACATGTTTCTGCAGTGTGGAGGGCTAAACACTGGTATAAAACCATAGAAGCTGACTAAGGAAACTGAACTTTAGGTTAATTGCACTTTGCTGCTTGGCACCTATCCCAGGTGGGAAACTGCCTTGAAGTAAATGGGAACTCTAAATCTGGAGTATTGTCTGTCTGAGCTAGAGACAGAACGCCAGGGGTACCTGGGCCTGAACCAATGGCCCGTCACATTTCTGTAGTACAAAATCCTTGTGTCGAAGTTAGGTTAAGTCTGGAAACCAGGCCCTGTGAAATGCGTACACCATCTGTGAATCTCAAAGTGACTGGGTTAGGATGACAGAATCCTCACGGGCATTTAACCTGGGTCATGGATGACATGGCATCCAGCTGAGAAAATTCCTGCAGCTGGATCGGCATCTGTCTCCCTTGTAGTGAAGTGGGACATCTATCTGGGTGCTGCCCAAATTCAGGTTTGCTTTTGTGTGCCAGCATGGCTGGTGTAAAACTGCAAAATGCAGAAGGCCCAGGGGGGCCCTGGAGATTCTGGTCTCAAGCGCTCCTCCTCTTTACTCCAGTAAACTTTGAAGTTAGTGTGAAATTAATATGTGGAGAACAAGAACTGCAGAATTGCAGCCACATAAGCTTCAGAACCGGGACGAGGAGGGTTCCTAGCGAAGTTGGGAACAGGTCTGATGACCTCGACAGTTCTGTTCCTGAAGGTAGGGGTCACTGAAACATGTCTCTGCTTGTAGCTTCCTGAAATAAGCTGCAGGGCCCGGTGGCTTATCTACTGTCAACATGCTAGATGGGTGGCATCTCTCTCACTTGTTAGGTGGGCTGCTGGAAGAGCTATAACTTCTTGACCTAAATAGCAGATGGCTACCTCCTGACTCTTTCCTCTCACCAGGAAGCACACCTATGTAACCTGAACTTAGAAGGTGGCACCTCAGTCCTCCCTAGTGACAAGATCACTGCCTCCGGGAATAACATGATGGTTCCCTTCCTTGAAGGCTCACTTTCAAGGTACCAGATGTGATCATCTCCCCAATAGATGTCTGGTGTGTTTACAGGACAGCTTTGAAAATAAGGCTCTATCATGGGTGCACCTCTGGGATGGGTTGTGAATAAGAACACTGAAAACAATGATCTTGGACTTTCTAGTCCCCCCTCCGGTTCCTGACTTCTGAGCCCCCTTAAGTTAGAGCTGTGAATTGAGATTAAAGTATCCAATTCTTAAGACCATAGCAAAACCAAATTGCTTATGGCCAAATGGTTGACTGGTATCAAGTTCCTACAACTAGCTTATTCTTACTCATGCCTGTGAATTCTAAGTAGATACCAAAGGAAGAGCAAACTCCCAGGAAATTGACCGGGCTAAGGGGGTCAAATTACTATCTCCAGAGCTGTGTGTTACCAACAGTAATAAGCTCTAAGAACCGGGGGTCTGGGAATAAGACTGAGAACGTTAAAAGTGGATCTGCTGGTTGTGACTCCTCCATCCCAGCATGGCAAAAGTAGAGCTTGGGGTTTCCTTCGGTAATCACAGATGGTTTTTCAGAGGAGGTGGCTGATACTGATTTTAAACTGGACCACCTGAAGACGCTAAAGTTGGTGTTTGCATATACTCGCCTCAAGAGTCTTAAATCCCATGGTGGTGAATGGAGAAAGGAAGGAGGTCTCATTCTTCCACGATCTAGCAGCTTAGTCTTTCCCAGTGATGCCGGACCCGCATCAATTGATACAAACTGAATGTCTTCCCCCTTCCAGGATTGAGGCCTGGGTCCTGATCTAAATCAGACCAGGGGTATGAAGATATCGTTTCCAGGGGTTGACCTGTCCTTGCAGATGACTTGGGAGTAAACCCACGGCAGAACAGGACTGCAGCCTTGTGCCTAAGCTGCAAGTCCTAGATCCTCCTCTCACACAAAAGAGGGGGACCCCTGCCTGCATGATCCTCACCACCTCCAGAGGCGGAACTTCGGTCGGTCTCTGCTAAATGCAGTCAAGATCCACAAGGCTTCGTCTTGACACAAAAATGTCCTGAGTAGCTCTCGGAGGAGCCATAGTTTCTAGCCCCAAGACATGAGCCGATGAAACAAGACTCTCAGTTTGAGACCAAAGGGACCCAGAGAGATGTCCCTTGACTGCCTCTTGCCTGAATGTTCCCCATCAGCCTACAGGAAACTACCCAGTGTAGTCAATAGATTCCAGGTCATACATGTCATGGCTTTCAGGGAAGTCTTCCCATGTCTGGGCCCCTCAAGGCGCTGGCTCTCTAGGCTGGGTGAACAAACCACACCTGCCCCCACACCTGGGAGTATCTGGAATCCTGCCAGGCCACACATCTCTCCTTTGGCCAGCATCACTTGCTCTTTCCTCAAGGGCCCTCCAGGGCTTCAGTTAAAGGTATGTTGGGGTCCACATCACTCTCAGGGTTCTCTCCTTCCCGGAGAAAAGGCATCAGCATCTTCTCGCTGTTGGGCAGCATCCCTTGCCCCTTTCCGGGAACTCGGCTACCTCCTGACGGACCTTTACCTTCCAAGACCAGGATCGCGGTACCAAAAACTACCCCTTGCTAGCAGTTGTGACACAAAATGTTAATCGGGTCTCTCTGCCCTGCTGGGATCTGAAAATGCATGTAGTCTGTCTGAATGCCTGAAGGAAAGTAGATTCTAAGTGTCTCTGCCATGAAGCTGTGGTCTGAGAAGGCTCTGGCCTGAACATTCCACGGTCTCCTAGTCCACATGCACCTGGCTATCTTTTGTCTCCTTTGTGAGCTCTTCCTCAGCTGGTCCTCATCACCCAGCTGGGGCTGTGCTTTGGGGACACCTGTACCTCATGGCTTCACCTGATGTCTGTGCTCCTGTTCTCCTGTCTGCACCTCTAGTAGAGCTCTTCTAAACTCTAAATGGACATCCTCCGATTCCTGCTGCCTGTCCCTACTGGGGGTCTCATTCGGTGTTGGAAATGCGGGTGATTCTAGATGAAGCTCAACTCCCCTACACCATCTGCATGTCTGCAATTTCCCCATCTCACCTGACTGTCTGGAATAAAAGTAAGACATTACTTTGGAGTTTACCACTGTTCCACTGCCTTCTTGATGCCTCAGGAACTTGAGCAACTATGCAAAGCCAATGGTGAGGGAGGGGCTGAGGATGAGGTGGTGACCCCTTCCTGTTGGGTTTTAATCCTGCGATGCTGCGTCACTGAGTCCCTCTTGGGCGCAGTGACCATTCCTTCAGGGCATTATCCCCTTCAGGCCCCAGCCCCATCACCCTTTCCATCAGATATGAAATCTACGCCTAATAACTGAGGGCAGCCCTGAGTTAGGGATCATGTTCCAAGAGTTCAGATGGAGCCTTGCATGGGTCTCAACACAGCAAAGGTGCAGCTTAGAAAAGCAGCACACCCAGCACATCGTCCTGTCCTAAGCCTCTTCCCAAACCAGTGGAACTTGGGGGAAGCAAGGCCCAGTGTCAAAACTTGTCCTGTGGATACTCATGACAGATGGGCAAGCTTGTCAAGTAACACTGGTGTCTGTGATTGAATGGGATGACAAGTTTGATCTACATAATAGTATGCTTTCATAAAGGGTTGGGGGCACTCGATGGAAGCCTTCCACAAAACAAGGGTCAAACTGGGAATGGAACCCAAAATCTTGTGTTGAAAAACATCTTGGCATCCTGTGATCTACAGCTGTGAAGCCCTAAACCCCAAGACTGCTAATGGCTGTGCCACCTCTCTGGTGGCACCCTTTAATTCTGTAATAAGTCCTCAGTACAGTCACTCGGGCAGATCTGGGAGACTAAGGAATTCTACCACACTTCCTGGAGGCAGGCCGAGTCAAGGGTCATGTGCTTGGTGATCAAGGGGATTTGGGGAAATCGGCCAGTCTTGAGAACCTTGGTGTGTGCTTTGGGGGGCACACCAAGCAGTCATCCAGAATGTGTCATGTTATGTTCCTGGTGTGTGTTGCAGTTGCTCTTCGTATTCAGTGCTTCATAATTCAGTCACTAACTTCAGCCCCGCTGGGGCTCAGGAACAGTGTCTCCACAGCATTCCAAATTACTGAATGTATTGAGTGTGATTAATCCTGTGTATCAAAAATATGCAGTGTTGTCAACATGAGAGAAACATCTCATGATCAGACATGCTAGGTTGCTGAAAAAGTAATCATGGGTTTTGACGTTACTTTTAATGACAAAAACCGGTTACCTTGGCTCTGCCACTTTGTTAGGACAGTACAAGGAGTGGTCACTATACAATTTGAGGGACGGGGTATGTAGGGAATGGTGGAACATCAGTTCATAAACTTGTTCCCTCTCCTTTCTAGAACCTGGAACCCAGTGAGTAAATGGCTAAATATTTCTGGCTGCAAGATGGAAGAACCTATTCCCCCACCAGCTCCAAAAATGCTGTGGGTTAATTCTTTATTCCCATAAGTCTCGGTCCTATAACTGTAGACTTGAGTCACAATGGGGGTCCTTCACTCACTTTTATATAGAGCAAACTTTTGTCCTTTCCTGGGAAGCCATAATTTGTTGCTGGGCCACTGGGTGCCCCTCTTCCCAGCCTCTGTGTGGATTCACATGCTTGGTGTGGCCTTGGGCACCTTGAGGCTGCCCACACAGCTGGGTTGGAAGTCTTTCCACCCTCCAATCTTCAAGAGTAGGACCAACTGGCACACAAGGCTCTCTTCCTAAGATGGGTTCTGACTCTTTGGACAATCCCTAAGATAAATCCTCATCCCACAGAAGGTGACACTTGCAGGGGTATCGGCAGGATTGGGGGTCCTCCCCAGGCCCCTCTGCGTGGCTGCTGCTGGCATTAGCCACGCCACCTGTTTCCAGGGTAACTGTTTCTAGGGGTGGTGGCAGCACTCCTGCCTGAGACCCAGCCCTGAGGAAGGCGGACAACGGTACTGATCCCTTGATTTACTTTTACTGCATTTTCGCATGGGGTCAGCGTTTACTTCGGCCTTGGAGTTAGGTAAGGAAGCAGCTTCCCAATCAATACCTCCCCTTTAAATACTACACAACTGGAATTTCCTACAAAGTCTATGGTGGATAAAGGGCAAATCCCGAGATGGTAAAATGAACAAATATGAGAATCGAGAGGTTTCTGGAAAAGTATCCCAACTGGGGACCAACTTACTCCTCGCTGAGGTCCACTGGGCTATCACGGTCTCTTTTTTCCTTAAATCGGTCTGATCCCCTTAACATGGTCAAGACAGGGCCCTCTTCAGTCCCTAAGGCCTATGATGACTACAAGGACCGTGATCTACAACCGAAGGTGAAGACCTCGGGTGCTATGCTGGATCATGAGCCTGCGCAGGGCATGTAGCCATGACACTCTGCAGATCCTCAGTTGTGGAGGGAATAAAGCAGTCGGTCCCTAATGGTGAAAAACCTTACTCTCCCATGGGATCTCGCCTTCATAAGAATGAAGCCCTGAGGAGTTGGAGTTCTCTGTAGAATGTTTATCCTGCCCCAGGTATCTGTTGCTCACCAAAGTCCTCTTCATTAGCACAGAACTGAAGAGAAGTGTTTCTAATGTCAGAAAACACTGTCACTGGTGGCCAGAAGGTACAAACATATTCAGAATGGTCCCAAAAAAGGCACCTTAGAATCCTAATTCAGAAGGGCTAGGACACAACTGAACTCCACAAAATAAAGTCCTATGGGAAGGGCCAGGGCTAAACAAAGGCCTGAAGCTGTGAGCAAAATGGCTACAGAAACTAAGAATTCTCCATGCAGGTGTTGGCGTCCAGCCACTCTGCCTTGTGGAAACGGCCCACGCCTGGCACTGGAACTTGACTATATCGGCCACAGCAGCTAAACTGCTGGGGATAAGGTTGTTCCTGTTCCTGTCAAGATACAAACAACTGGAGTGCTGAGACAAGCACTTTTTGTAAACTTCATACTAAGAATTGGGTGTTGGTTTTGGGGGATGCTCGAAGTAGAATTGAAGCCAGCCCCTTCCTGCCCAGCTCAGCATCTTCTCAGGCCCTCTGAGGATGGGGTGCAAGTACGAAGGTATTGGGTGACAGTCACTAAGAACACCAGAGATCAAACAAGGATTGCTCCCTGAAGAACAAGGTAATGGCAAACCATCCTCACATCCTTCCCAACCTGGTAGGGCAAGGATGCAAAGCATGTTGAGGTGGAAAGAGAAAGGACTCCTTGGTGTTGGGCTAATAGACGGGGTTGCCCGGTGACCCTCTTACTGCAGAAGAACCCCGAAATGATTTATAATCTTGCCCCTATATCCTGAGCAGAACTGATCCCTTGTGCTTCCTCGCAGGCGAGGAAGACCATATTTGTGGCTCTCTGGTTACTTGAAGCTGTGTTCTGTTTAAGAAAGCCAGGGCAGACAGCTGCAGAAGTCGACAATAACCACCTCACAGAGCTGCCAACCACTTGGGCCACATTCTATGTCCCAAGGAAATGGGCTGGAAGCACAGAGATGGAGGGTGTGCCAGTGCATCTCCTGGGAACTTAACTTGGTAAAGGAGCCCCGGAGAGACATGGGACAAGACCCTGGCTCCAAGCCTGTTGGCACCAGCTTTGTCCTGAACAGTGGGCACTGCACGGAAGACAACACACTCGAAGCCTCTAAGCCTGGCAGCCAGCCCCTGTGCCAAGAAGCAAGATGACTCCTGTCTCAGGTGCCAGTGCTGGAGCTCGAAGAAGCCTGATGAAGTCAAAACTTTCCCACACTTCTCTGGGCAGCGGGAGCCAGGGCCTCCTATGGTAACGGGAAACACTGGGAGCGTGTGGCTCTGCCTGCTTCCCTGAGCTGGTTCCAGTGTGGTTTGTGGGTCTCAGCTCAGTGCCCCTGTAGTCACACTGGGGTGGGTTACTACCTGGATGTGATGCCATTCTGCACCACAGAAACATGCTGCTCAGCAAATGAGCAAGTTAAAGCTGCCTGTCGTCCTTTGACCTCATTTTTTCTTTGTGATCACTAAGTTGTTCATCGAACCCTAACTCTACAATTCTACTTAACATACAACTGAATGAGGTGATGTTGACCAACAGTATGTGGGCACATCTAAATATTGACTATCTGCAGAACAAGCATGTCCCTGCCAGCCAGCAGGTTCGATCCTAGAGAATAGGGATAGACTGCATAGATACCGAAGTCGGTGTTTCATGAGGTCACAAGAATGCGGAGAAGGCAAGGCCTCATAGACCTTTGTAAGGATTTTGACTTCTACTTGAGGTGAAATGGAAATGAATTAGTGAATGGTAGACCTTATTTTCTTAAGAAGCTCACTGGCTCTGCATGGGGAACAGCTTGTGTAGGGGAAGAGAAACCACTTAGGAGCATCATGCAAAAGCCAGGGTGTAAAGTGACAACTTAGTCTAAGAGTGCATGGATGTGGAGGTGGCGGCTGGTCAGATCTCAGCCCACGTTTGCTGAGACCAGCTGGGTTATGGAGACCCTCAACCCAGGCGGCGCTGAAGGAATTAAGAGTCAAATTAAGAGTGCAAAGTGGGATCAGGGGCTGATGGCATTTCCAGCTGAGAGCCCAGAGCAGACTCTGACCTAAGTAGTCTTCATGAACACGTGATTTTTAACGAGCAGGTGTTCTATCTTTTCATAGAATAAACATAAACTAGACAGGCAGCTAGTGCCTGTTCACTACTAAGGATAAACTTAGATTCTTTACAAGGGAGCAATGGGGACAGTCACATATCCTGTGTTTTAAGAACTAGCTTAATACATAACATCCATACATCGTTTACTATTTTGGGACACCCTGAGCAGTTTTCTGCCTGGGGCTGGCTCGGTGTTCTTGCCGTTTTTCCTTAGTAAACAATATAATTTGTCACACATCAAGACCTGTCCCTGTCGTGTGTTGAAGGACGAAAACTTTGTACACTTGAAGTAGGAAGCCTACATGGGAGAAGAGCTTTGGAAGAAAGTCTTAAGTACAAGTTTGACATGCGTAAAAGGAAATAGTCAAACTGCTGTTGCTGACTTTTTGAATTCTATTTCAAACTGCATACAAGTTTGACACCAGACGGCAATAAAGAATGAATTTCTTATGCCAACTAAACTAATGGAGAGAAAGGGTTGCATCTTCAAGCCAATGGCGACGGGAAGGATGGCCCACGCTGAGTTGAGAAGGACGGAGGTGGGTTGGGGAGTGGTAACTAGCTATAAGAGTGAAAATTAGCCCTCATCCCTAATGAAGGTCCTCACTGGGATCAGGGGTTATGGTGTGGAATGACACTTGCTGGATGACTGAAATCAAAACTTGAAGGTAGTCCACCTGAGAGGTCAAGATGGGACGTACCGGTAATCATCGGAATTGACCTGAGCTCTTGCATGTGGGATGGAAGGAAAGATTTTGGAAGTAAATTCAGGATAATGAGGCAGACTCCTGTGGCCACATCATATATGTTGACCTAATTGTGACAGTGCTGAGAGGGGAGAGGGTGAGGTGCTAGTGTACAGTCTAGGAATGAGGGATGACCCAGCAGTCAGAGCATATGTGCAAAGCGTAGTTAAGAAGATGGAGAAAGTTCCCCTATCTCTCATCCCTGTGACACTGGGAACATGGGAAGAAGTACTACAGCGAAAACTGGCCATGAGTGGATGCAATGCCCTTGAGTAGCAGCCAAGTTTCCTTTTCCCCAAATCAATGAGGAGCTCCCAAGAGTTTGGAACTCGAGGCTTCCTTTATCAGAGTTGCCAAACTCTCAAAGAACTCAGTAAAATGTCCTGGGACATCTTGGATCTGTGTGTCCTAGGTGATGAGAGTCCAGGCATCTTAACAGTTGTCTGATTCCTTTTTTTGAGAAGGAGAGGAAGAAAAAGAACAGGAATTTTGCTTAATTCTAAGAATGGTTATTAATGGCTGATCAATATTTTGTGTATTGAAAGTGGAGAGTGCTATACATATTTATTAAGTTTACTTGTTCCGGATCTGAATTCAAGTCCTGGATATCCTTATTAATTTTCTGTCTTGTTGAGTCTAAATCTCTTTATGGGTCTTATGCATCTGGGTCTTAGGATCGTTAGCTCTTAATGTTGCATTGATCCTTTTACTACTGTATCTTTGTTGCTTTGAAATCTATTTTATAAAATGCGAGGATTGCAACTCCTGCTTTTTGTTTATTTCTTTATTTTTGCTCCCCATTTGGTTGGTAAATCTTTCTCCAACCCTTTGTTTTGAGTCTTTGCGTATCTTTGGATATAAAATGGGTCTGGATGCATTACACCGTTAGGTTTTGGCTGTATCTCTTAATTGGGGGATTTAGTCAATTTAAATTTAGGGTCACTGCCATTTGATGTTAACTGGCTATTTTATCCATTCGTTGATGTAACTTCTTTTTCATGTTGATGTTCTTTAGTTTTTAGTACATTTTTAGAAAGGCTACTACTGGTTGTTCCTTTCTGTGTGTAATGCTTCTTTCAGAAGTTCTTGTAAAGCCGGCCTGGTAATAAAATCTGAGTACTTGCTTGTTCATAAGAGATTTTATTTTTCCTTCAATTGTGATGCTTAATTTGGCAGGATATGAAATTCTGGGCTGAAAGTTCTGTTCTTTAAGGATGTTGAATATTGGCCCCCACTCTCTTCTGGCTTGTAGGGTTTCTGCTGAGAGATCTGCTGTAAGTCTAATAGGCTTCCCTTTATGGGTGACCTTTATGGATTCCCTTTATGGGAATCAGACATTTGTCTGATTCCTACTCTTGGACACAACACTTCGGAGTTCTCACCTTTCTTGCCTACTGACCTCTGTGGTTAGAGTAGACCCTGGATCCTACATCCATTTTCTTTACACAAATTTGGTTTTGGTCTTCATAAAAACGTGACTTTTCTGCTTACCTGACTAAATCCAGCTGACTGGAACTCTGATCTGCTCCAAAGTATGATACGTGCTGAAAATAAGAATCTCAAAATAGAAAACTCATCTAGAAAGGATGGTTCTTATGCAGAATTCCTCATTTGAGCTGGTCCACACCATGCAGGTTGTTTTCCCCTTTCCTCCTCACTTTTAACCGGGGTTAAGTATTCAAGTTCAGTTAAATACAATCCTGTCCTTAACTCCAAATGAAGAAAAACAACTCATACTGGAGACAAAGTTGCTCTGAGACTAACTTTCGGTTGAACAGAACTCTGGACCCAAATGATAACCAGAGTTTTTATGCCAGAATCAAACATAACAAGCCTCAAATCAAGATCCTGAGCTAAAGACCCCTCCCAGTCATGGGTCCAGTTTGGGAACAATTCCTGTGGGCCTAATGTGTCATACTTGGCCTTTCACCCCACCCTGTGTCTGCTCTGAGAGGGTTCTGGTATTACTGGGTCCTTCACATTCTAGTATTCTACTTGGGTAGGTCCTATTTGTAATAACGGTTGGTATCTCTGGCAAGGTCAGGGGAATTGTGCCTCTTAGCTCCTTGATGACAATTTAGAGCTAACAGCATAGGAAAGGCCTTAGAATTTCCAAAATGGTTAGATCTTAAGTCTGAGGAATAAGACTTAGTGCATACAGACCAGAAATTGACATGGTTCTCCAGAGACTATATAAATGTACATATGGAGAGAATGAATCCAAGCTGGAAAATACCCTTCAGGATATTCAGGAAAATTTTCCTAAACTAGCAAAGCAGGTCAATATTCAACCCCAGGTAATACAGGGAACACCACAAAGATATTCTTCAAGAGCAACCCCGAGGCACATAATCGTTAGATTCACCAGGGTTGAAATGAAGGAGAAAATACTAAGGGCGGCCAGAGAAAGGTCAGGTTACCCACAAAGGCAAGCCTATCAGACTTACAGCAGATCTCTCAGCAGAAACTACAAGCCAGAAGTGAGTGGGGGCCAATATTCAACATCCTCAAAGAACAGAACCTTCAGCCCAGAATTTCATATCCAGCCAAACTAAGCTTCACAACTGAAGGAAAAATAAAATCTTTTATGAAAAAGCAAGAACTCAGATTTTATTACCACCAGGCCTGCTTTACAAGAGCTTCTGAAAGAAGCATTACACACAGAAACAACCAGTATTAGCCTTTCTAAAAATGGGTATTAATGGCCAATCAATGTTTCACTTAAACATTGATGTATTGACAAGAATGTATATTTTGTGTATTTGAAGTGGAGAGCTCTATAAATATTAAGTTTACTTTCCTTCTCAAAAAATAATATGTACATATGGAGTATGTACTGGCAAGGACTCGAGGGAGGCTGAGCTGAGAATTAGAGGAACTTGCAGGGTCTTTGTCCTGGGGGAGACAGTATATCCTTGGTGGGAGGGGGAGGAAGGCAGCAGACTGCCTGGGAGGTGAGATAGAACTTGCCATATCAGAGGCCCAACAAAAACTGAGGAAAAATTGAAGGGGAAACTTGGTGTTAGTAACCACACTTAGTGAAAAGCGCCCTTGGCCATGGACAAAGGCCCGCCCCCTCCGGTGTTGCAGCCGGGATAGTCTCTGTTCCTGAGGCTTCAGAGCACCGACATCGGGCAGTTGACATCAAATGAAAGGTCATGCTGCGTTTCAGTTCCCCTCAAGATCAACCCGGGGGTCGGGTGCAGACTGGCTCCGGGTGTGCCCCGAGGTGGGAGTCTACAGCTGCCTGTGTTCTAAGTTGACATGAGAAGGTCCAATTCGTGTTTCATCTGAGTGATACATCTGGACCTAAGTGAAAGGCTGAAATCTAAAGAGAAGCCCTCTCCCAGCCCCCACCCCACGTGTCCCCACACAGCATGCACTCAAGTCTGGCAGGAAGTTCCTCGAACTCGCTCTTGTCAGGTTCTAGCTGGCTGAGTCCTATTGCCTGTGCAAAGATTCAGCAGGGATCTGTTGCCCACGTGATTAGGATTCAAGTCTGGCCAGAAATTGTTGAATAAGCAGAAGTCTGAAATCACGAAGTGGGACTTAAATCCACAGCAGCAGGATTTTTCTCTGGAGTCTTGGGGCCGGTGCCTCCTGAGTCTTGAGCTGCCTCTGCTCCTGTGGCAATTGACCGCTGACTTGGGTCAGGAGGCTCATCCTGGAGCTGCTCCCACACCTCCAGCCGCCTCCCCTGCTGGTGATGAGTGCCCTGTGCTGCAGCTCAATCTGGACAAGACTTCCAGAGCCCCAGTGTGCAAGCCCGTGGTCTAGGCCAGTCTTTCCTACCTCTCAGATCTCAGTTCAAATCAGACCAGAGACTGTTGAATATGCAAAAGTTTGAGACCACAGACCTGGCTTTAGATCCACAGGCTCAAGAAAATAAAAGCCATACATAGGGGTTACCATGCTGCTGCTTATAGCTCATATTGTGAATCTACTCGTTAAAGCCTATGTGAGTGAACTTGGGGACACTACGGGAAGCTTCAGAGGCCTTAAGGCAGAAATATATCAAGGCCCACCTTTGAGGACATAGGAAGTAGGGTGTTTGGATCAAAAAATGAGGTTCTTAAACTTTGGCCTAGGCAAGTTCAGACCTTTCCTGAGAGTAAAAGATGTCTCGTCCTCTGGATTGTCACCAGGGGTAAGTACAGATCCAAGCATAGCCTTTGTGACTACACAGTAACCCAGCCTTAGCAGCCTGACAAAAGTCAACAATACACCACATGAGTGAAGAAAAGGACTTTCAAGTTCAAGGGCTCTTAACGAGGGGTAGCAGTGGTGTTTGTCTTGGTGTCAACACCAGCCCTTTCAGGTCTGGTTGGGGAGGAACAGACTCCTGGTTCATAGGCGAGAGTATAAAGGACAGCACAGCATGGCCTTAAGGACCTTATGAGGTTCTACCAACAAATTGTCAACGTTGGAAATGAGGACGGAAGTAGTGTGAGCTTCCTGGGCACTGCTCATGCTCCTGGCAGCTGTCCAAGCAATGGAGCTGGTGTTTGGGAGTGAAGGCGTTGCAATGACACCACAGGGGCAGTGTGCTGCAGTCCAGTCCAGCAGACTGGACTCGGGGGACTATAGTAACTACAGGGCCTTAGCTGTGGGAGCCCCTAAAGTGAGCCAGGGAAAGCCCCCTAGAGCCACTCGCTCCTCTTCCTGAAGCTACTATGGAGGATGGAGACCTTCCCTGGGGGACCAACCTCCTGGTATAGAGATCTTGCACCAAGAATGCATGATGCTTTCTGTGAGACAGGCTTGGGTATGGAGAATTGGTGTGGGAACCCAAACACAGAGGCATTGGCTCGTCTAAAACTGGCAGCTGGAAGCGACTGCCGAGATCAGTCTCCTGGGGTGGGTAGCTTCCCTTTGCCTCCTATCTCCACACCCTCCCCCAACAACCACACACACATCTACAGTCCCCAGAGGCTGACCTCCTCACTCTTACATGTTCTTTGGCCTCTGTATTAGGGTCCGCTAGACAGACAGGATTAATAGGATAGATGTGTATCTACAAAGAAGTTTATTAGGAGAACTGGCTCTCACGATTACAAGGTGAAGTCCCACAATATGCCATCTGCAAGCTGAGGAGACAGGATGTCAGTCTGAGTCCAAAACCTCAAAATTAGAGAAGCTAAATGTGTAGCCTTCAGTCTGGCTGAAGGCCTCAGAGCCCCTGTCAAGTCACTGGGGTAAATCAAGAGTCCAAAAGCTGAAGAACTTGGAGTCAGATGTTCGAGGACAGGAAGCATTCAGCACCGGTGTAAGATGAAGGCCAGGGGACTCGGTTAGTCCTTCCACGTTCCTCTACCTGCTTTTATCCTAGCCATACTGGCAGCTGCACCATGAAGTCCCACTTCATGATTTCAGATGGTGCCCACACAGATTGAGGGCGGGTCTGTCTCTACCCATCCACTGACTGAAATGTTAATCTTTTGGCAACACCCTTAAAGGCACACCCAGAAACTGTACTTTGCACCCTTCAGTAAGTTGACATTCAATATTAACCATCACAGACTTTCATTGGGTTTGAACAATGAGAAGCTCCTTATGCAAGAAAGGGACAAGACAGCAGTCTGCATGACTCTGCCTCCTCCATCAAGAGACACAGGACAGCAGTGCGCATGACTCTGCCTCCT